>JASAOB010002872.1:0-121055 GCA_030849825.1 Herpetomonas tarakana
TCGGCGGGGTGCGGCACGCACGACGAGCTCCTCCTCCTCCTCTCTCGTTTCCGCCGTGGCAGCGGTGATGGCCGCCAGCGTTGTGTCGGGAAGGAATGCCTGTGCCCACTGGCGATGCACAATGTACGGCGCGTGCACGGCCGCGTTGAGCTCCTCTGGCTCCATCAGGCCCACCCCGCAGCGCACGGCCTCGGCATAGCCAGGGCCCACCGCCGCGCCTGTCTTGTAGTTCTTGTCGGAGTGGGGGATAGTGCTACCGCCAGCGGGGTGCGGCATGGCAGCCGTGGCGGTGGTAGTGAGGCCGTCCCCCGCGAAGTAGGCCGGCAGCTGTCCCGCCCCCAGCATCCGCTGCGCGCCGTCCCAGAGCTTCAGGGGGTATGGGTAGTTCTTTCCCAGGTAGACGCCGTGCATGGCCTGCATGCGTGGGGTCATGACGTGCGGCCGGTGGATGTACACGGGCGGGACCTTGGAGAGTTGCGGCAGCCACTTCTTGATGTAGATGCCCGTCTGGTCGTGTCGGTGGGCCAGGTAGAGCGCGCTGCGCACCGTCTCGCCAAAATCGTCGCGCAGCAGCTCGCCATAGTAGGCGCAGTTGCCGTAGCACACGAACGGGTCGTAGTCGAGCGAGCACCGCTCCAGCCACTCCGCCCCGAGGCGCCAGTCCTGTCCGTAGCCGCGCACCAGCAGCCAGATGAGCGCTTGGCGGCCCTCGCTCGCCACGAAGCCTGTGGTCAGCATCTCTCGCATCGCGGCGTCTGCAAAGGGAATGCCTGTGAGCCCGAGGCACCACTTCTGCACCACCTTCGCATCGCGGCGACTATCGGGTAACGTGTCGGTCATTTCAGGGTGCGGCCCGTAGGAGTAGAAGAGCCGGTCCCCGAAGCGCAGCCCCATCCAGTGCCAGTAGTCCCGCCTCGACAGCCGCAGCAGGGCTTCGCGGTACTGCGCCTGCGCGAACCCGTCACGCAGGCTGTCGTGCGCATAGCTGCGGATCAGCTCAAAGAACTTGCGGGGAGAGAGCGCACCGACAGCCAGGTACGGCGACACGCGCGACAGCTTCTGCGAGTACATCTTTGTGTTGGTGCGGCGTGGCTTGCCGTAGCGCAGCATGCTGGTGAGGCCGCCATTGACCAGCCAGTCCTGCACGCGCGCGATGGCTGCGTCTTCGCCGCCGGTGGGGTGCGACGACTGCGTCGCCACCACTTCCTCAACGGACAGTAGCCGGGAGAGATCGCTGTTACGTCCCGCAAGCGCGTAGCCGAGGTCGAACAGCGTCGGAATTGCCCCGCGCACCACCGTGTACGCCGCTGTCGTCGCTGGTGGCGGGGATGGCAGGAGCTCCGACCAGGAGGGGAGTTCCTTGAGCTTCTCAATCTGTCGGTCGTACGGCTTCGTCGGACGAATGGTGGCCGTCGTCACATCGTCATGGTACCAGCGCTCGCCCTCCTTCATCGCGGCGACGGGCGTCGGCAGGTCGTCCAGGTGCACCAACGTGGTCTGCCAGACACTGTGCGGCACCGCCACCACTGGGGACGCTGCTGCTACTGCTGCCGAGGGGGGCTGCGCTGTTCGGGACGCCGCAAAGGCCTCCCCGTACGGGTGCGTGCGGTGGCCGCCGCGGCCTCCGTTGTGCTCCTCGACATGCACCAGAACCGGGTCCTCGTCGCTGTCGGCAGCCACCCCGCCTTCCTCCTCATCCGCCCCGTCGTCGTCCTCCTCTTCCTTCTCCGCTGCTTCCTCCTGATGGGGAAGACCTGTAGCCACCTCGTCCCCGCGGAGCTCCCGTCGGCTGACCCACGAGCCGCGCCGGACCGACTGGATAATCTTGTCGTGCACTCGGCGCTCATGTGGGGCGTACTGCGTCGTGAGGAACACATCCACTGCCCCCAGCTCCACCGCGAGACGCGGGACGTGCTCCTCGGGCCGGCCGACCCGCACCAGCAGCGGCACCCTGAACTCCGTCTCGAGCTTCTCCCGCAGTGCGGCGACGTTGGCGAGGAGGAAGGATGCCCGCAGGGGGCTCTGGCGGAAGTACCCGCCCACCACGCTGGGCTGCGAGAAGGTCCGATAGTCCAGCACGCAGACCGCGACCACGGGCAGCCCGCCAGCGGTGTGCGCGCGGACCGAGGCGAGTGCGAGGGTGTAGTTGTCGTGCACCCGCAGATCGTTGGCGGCGAACACGACGAGCACACACTGCCTCTCCCCCTCGGAAAGACAGGAAGGGTTCGGCGCTTGCGCGGCGGGCGGGGTCTGCGGGGCCAGGTACAGCCGGTCCTGCGAGAGAAGGAAGCTGTCCCTAGCGTTTGCGAGGCGCCTGGTGATGGGTGGGAAGGAGATAAGGGCCAGGGACGGCGTCGACGAGCCCGTGGCTTCCGCGTGCATGGACGCAGGGCGGTCGTCCACGAGGTTGCCGTCCGTGTCAGGGATGCGGAGGGGAGGAGGCAGGCGAACTGCACCCAGACTTCTCGCCTCGGGCTTTGCATCCCCTAGCTGCCACCAAAACTGCTCTCGCAGCTCTTGGGCCTGCCGCTCCGTGGCATCCTCCTCAAGTGCTACGCCATCTTCGCCATTGACATCCTCGCCCTGCCCTTCGACAAGGGCGGCAAGCTCCTCCTCTCCCGGCATGTACTGCTGCCAGGCGTCCGCCACAAGCTGCGCTTGCCTCGCCCCCTCCAGCGCTGCCTGTTCCTCTTCCTTGCCGACGAGGTCCCCGGCAAGGCCGTCCTCCGTTATCAGCATGGCCGCGCTGGAGGGCTGCCGCCGCACGGGGGCTGCTGACCGCTGGTGGGTGGAGTGCTCGCGATGGCCGTCGCCATGCGCATAGGGTGCTGTCCCCGCCATGATCGCAAGGCATTCCTGCATAGCCGCCTCGCCACTGCCACGGACGTCGGCGCTGTGGTGTCGGTGGAAGAACGCGGTGAGGTCCGCTTCGTTGTCAAAGGAAGCGTCCCCGTTGTCCACCAGTGTGTGATGCTCGGGGAGAGCACCACTTGTACCCGTTGCTACTGCGATGCCGACAGCATCGACCTCGCGCGGTTGCTGCGGCGCTTCCTGGGCGGCGGTATTGAGGGCCGCCTCCGACAGGGCCATGGCTTCGCCAATGCCCAGGGATCCCGCCTGGAGGGGGCCGAGAGCCGCCTCGGCCCCCTGTGCTGACGTTCCCATGGTCGCGGCAGCGGTGGGGAAGTTGAAGAACATGAGGTCGTGCCAATCTGCCAAAGTGGTGGGGTCCTGCGGCTGCCCATGCAACAACGGTGGTGGTGGTGCTGCTGGCGCCACCGGTGCTCTTGGCGCTCTTCCCTCACCATGAGGATGATAGTGAGGGAGGGGAGGCCCAGTTGTTGGCGGCGGCTTGCTGTGCGTGTGACGGAGAGTCACAGCCGCCGCCGCGGTGGCGAGGGCTGGGTGGGTGGCACGGTAGCCGGGATGCACCAAGCCGAGCCTCCATCGCATCTTGCGCGGTGGTGGTGACGATGGGGGGCTTCAAAAGTAGAGAGAGCTCTGCCAAGGCAAAGCGAGGAGATGCACGAGCAGATCAGGAGAGAGGGGCGGGGAGAGGGGGATAAGGCAGAGTCAAAGCACCTGTCCATCACTCTCGCACTTTAGCCGATGCATGTGGCCCATCCTGCCCCGTCAAGTGACGGTGGTGTGTATGTGCCTGCAGGTGTGCGTGCGCTCAAGACAGCCCATCACTTTGCGTTTTCTATCGACATCCGTCTTCCTCTTCTTCCTTGACGTTGGCGCGCTGGTATAGACATTGAGAGAGATGGATAGAATAGCAAAGGCGGGGGTGGCGTTCACACATGTCCACCCCCACACATACACACGGACCCACAGGAAAGTTCAGACAAGTGACACCCTCCCCTCCCCCCCCCCCCCGTTACTGTTGCCTTGCCAGTGGTGATGTTGGCGCCAAGCCAACCCATGTGAAGGGCGATGGGGGGCACACCGGCGCCGACGTCCGTGAAGGGGTGCTGTTGGCATTGTGGTTGCCGCCGCTACCGGACACGGTGGCCGAAGTGCCCATCGCTGCCGCCGCGGCTGCTGCTGCTGCGACATCCGCCGCGGCGAGGCCAGTCGCTGCCGCTGTCGGCACATCTGCGACGCTGCGCCGGCACAGCGGGCACGAGCCGTCCTGCAGCAGCCATCGCTGCAGACAGTTGCTGTGGTAGCAGTGCCCACAGGAGAGCAGGCGCACCATGGGCGAGCCGCTCCTGACCCCACCACTACTACGGCTACTGGTGCTGGCGTTCCGCACGTGCACCTCCTCCACCTGTTCCTGCTGCTGTTGCTGCTGTTGCTGCTGTTGCTGCAGGCGCCGCTCCTGCGCGTCCTCCCCCTCAGCGTCAGCGGCGTCATCGGTGGTCTGGAGACAGATGGTGCACTCGGCGTGCGCGCCAGTCCGGACGGGTGCGCAGGGTACGCGGGTTTGCGTCGGCCCGACAACCCGCGGCAGGTACAGTTGCTGCGGCGGGTTCACGGGGTGGTGCACGAGGGGCGATGTCGGCGTGCGCTGCGGTATGTGCTGCTGTTGCTGTTGCTGTTGCTGCTGCTGGCCCTGGTCAGGGTTTGCTTGCTGCTGCTGCTGCTGGCCTTGCAGAGCCCACAGCGCGGCGGCAGCGGGGGAGCTGGAGAGGGGTGCACTGCTGCCGCCGTGGCTTGTCGTCGTCGTCGCGACGGTAGAGGGTAAGGGGGGCCAGCTGACTGCGGGGTCCCAGAAGACGTGAGGGAAGGCGGGTGCCGCCGCTTGCTGGGGGAGCGGGGTGGGCTGCTGGCTGGGCGGCGTCACATGACCCGTTGCGGAGATGTCCATGGGAAAGAACACCAGGTGCGTCGATGGTGGCAGCGAGGTCGGTGTACTTCCCCCCAGCTGGCGACTGCTGCTGCTGGCACCGCTGGAGCTGGCGAGGTGCGCCAGGGCGGGCTGCTGCTGGCTCTCACCGTGCGTGTTGGATGGTTTGCTGGTGGCGGGCTCGGCCACCCCACTGCCCCCATGCAGCACCAGCCGGCACGAAGGGTCAGCGCCAGTGCGCGGGCCCTCCATCTTGCGTGGCAGCTCTGCGCTCCTCGGACCAGCACTCCTGCTGCTGCTGCCGCTGCGGCTGTCGTGCTTGCCGTCATCCACGTCCTGCGTCGCGGGTGGGTGGCGCACCGACAGACAAGTTGGCGCGGGTAGCTCCATTGCGCTAGAGGACTGCTGCCGGGATGGCGGCGTGCCCTTGTCGCAGCCGCTTGTCCTGCGTGACCGGGATGAGGAAGGCGCTTCGGACGATACGGTCGCGGCCGTTACAGGGACGTGGTGCACATCGTTGCCGTTGCCGTTGCCGTTGCCGTTGCTGCTGCTGGCGCCTACGGTGCTGGTCTGCATGCCTGGGGTGGCGGCAACAGCAGCTGTGGGGGCTGTCGCTGGCTGCAGCGTGGAGGTGGTGGCCGGGGTGCTTCTTGTCAAGAGCACCCCGCCGCTACCAGCGCCACCCATGGAGAGGTCCCCCCACGTGGACGCCGCCGGCACGACACCAACACTCATGGTGGATACTCCGCCAGCGAGAGGTGTGCCGGGGCTGGTGGTCCGGCTAACGAGGAGGCCGCCAGCATGATTGCTGCTACTACTGCCGCCACCACTGCCCGAGTTCGCCAGCAGGCCCGCTGTGATGGGGCTGAGAATCAGTTCCTCCGAGAGGGGAAGGGGTGCCGTGCGAGCGTTGGTGGCCGTGGCCGATGCCATCGCACTGTTGTGGATGTGGGTGGCAGGGAGAGGGCTGCACGAAGGGGAGGCCCAGAAGACCGCCGCCGTGGCGGGTATGACGCCGGCGGCGGTGGTGGTGGTGGTGGTGGTGTGCACTGTTGACACCAGGGATGGCGCCAACCCTGCCTGGTCGGTGCTGCGCGTGGAGGCGGGGTGGGGGTTGTTGTTGGTGCTGCTGTTGGGGAGGAGAGTGGGCTGCCCCGCCCCATTTGATGTGAGCGGTGCAGCGGGGAACCACGCGTCCTGGCCTTGTGCGCTTCTTCTATCGCAACGGTCCATGGTGGGGTCGTCGTAGTTGTCGTTGTTGTGGTTGCTGCGGATGCTACTATCAAGGCCCGTCGCAGTGTCGATGCCCGCCCTCGTGCTTGCCGAGGCCGCCGTCCCCCCACCTGCCGCGGACGCGAGGGGCCCACTCGCGAGGAAGGTTGCTGGCATCAGCACTGTCGTAGGCGTCCGACGGGCTGCAGAGGAGGTGGCGCTAGATGGCGGAAGGCTGTCAGTGATGTTCGGCACGGATGAACCCGTGTGGGCGGCGTAGTGGATGCCGCTGCTGTTGCCGCCCATGCTGTTGGCATTGCCCGTGTTCGACGCAAACCACTGCGCCTGCTGCTGCTGCTGTTGTTGTTGCTGCATCGTTGGTGGCAGCTGGCTTGTTGTTTCGTAGCGAGCCGCGATGCTGTTGGCGACGGGGCCTTGCCGGTACTCGCTCAGACAGGAGTGCGCGGCGCTGCCCACCTCTCGACCGCCGCCTTCGCCCCGCGTCGCCGTGCCTGGGCTCCCTTGGCTAGTGTGAAGCGCATCCACCACCCCGGTTGTGTGGAAGGGCACGGGGTACATCGCCGCTCGCCTCGCACACCCCGTAAAGAAGCACTCTCACGGACACACGATGAAAAAGACCTAATCCAAGACAGGGTGGCAACGGAGTGGCGAGAGAAGCAGCGGCAGCAGCAGCAACAGCAACGGCAACAGCAACAAGAAGGGAGCCGCGGAGAGGTGTGGGATTAACCCGACTATTTCGAAGAGGGGAAGAAACAAGCAACGCTCCCTCCCCGCCCCGCCCTGCCCGCCCAATCGCTTCTCGTGCTGTGCTGTGTCGTGTCGTGGCGTTTGCCTTCTTCCTCTCTCACCTTCACTCTGTCTCGATTGTCCAATCCTCTGTACTGGGAAGGGAGGGGGAAAAAAAGGGACTTGCCGGGAGAGACGACAGAGGATGGAGAGATGGGGAAAGAGAGAGAGAGAGTAAGGTATGCGGGTGCGTGTGTGTGTGTGCCGCCTTCTTTCACCCTTCCCCCTCCTTTGCAGTGCGTGTGTGTGTGTGGATGTGTGGATGTGTGGATGGGTGTAGGCGCGCTTCTTGGGGGGACTGCTACTTCCGAACAGAAGGGACGAGACGCAAATGGAGGAGGATGGAGGAGGAACATATCAAACAGTATGTGAAGGAGGAAGGGAAGGGGAGGGGGAGCGTTTTGGAGCGAAGTGCAGCGGCACCTCTGCACTTCCCTCCTCTCCTCTCTCTCTCTTCCCTCCTTTGAAGCGTCGCACAGTCGTCATGGGGACCTTCGCCCTGAGATGATGATCCTCCTTCCGTTCTTCTTCGTGGAGGGGTACGTGGCACGCGAGGGTCGGATGCTCAACCGCCTCACCACATGGGTGGTCTGCCACCGCTCCTCATCTTCTCGTCCTCGTCTTCCCTCTCTCTCGCCTGGTCACGCACGCACGACACGCAGTGCGACCTCGTGTGGGATGCGCACCCGCACCCACTCGCCCTGCCCACCTTTCCGCTGCCGCGTCCTGCCCCTGCTGCTCCCTTCGTCCTCCTCAGCAGAGGGGGCCGCCTTTGATGGGGCCGGGACATCCAGCGAGACGGCGATGGACCGCACGCACACGCACGCGGTCCGCACCAGTCGTGCCGCCACGGCGCTGGCCAGGCCATCCACGACAAGGACAAGCCGCAACGTGCGGCTCACATTCTGCGTCGCCCACTCCGACGTCAGCCGCGCAGCCGCGGCTGTGAGGGAGACCTTTCCTTCTTTCCTGCCCTGCTTCGCGCTCTCGCGGGTGCCGGACGCGTCGGGGGGAGGAGACGCAGACACAGGCACCGCCCCGCGGACGTCTTCCCATGCCGCGCTGAGCAGCCGTACTGCCCCCTTGCCCATCAACCGCGCGCCGCCAAGCTGACCGACACTGAAGCTCACGGCGGCGACCACCGCCTTACCGTAGCGGTGCGCTGCGTTTCGGTTTCGCACACCATCCAGAGGACTGGTAGTTCCGCCTCTCGCCCTGCCACCATTGTTGCCGGGAGGATCTCGGCTAGCGTCCTTGCTATCACTATTATCCGCGTTGCCACTGTTATTGGATTGGAGTGCGATGGCGACGGCCTTCCCTTCCGGGCTATCGGCCGGCACGCTGGCCCGCACACGCACGGCGGCGTGGAGAATGATCTGCCGTTCCCGCGTGCGCTTCGCCCCGACCCTCGTCATCTCCGCACGAGACCAGAGAGGACGCGAACAGCTACCGCAGTGTGTGTGTGTGGGGGGGGGGGGGGAGGAGGGGTGAATGGTATCTGTACAAGCCTTGGAGAGCCAACCAAAGGGAGCCACCTCCACCGCACAAGTCCACGAGGGGTGAAGATGAAGGAGAGAAAGGGGGGCATATTTGCGATATGTACGCGAGGCGATTCCATCTCAGTATGTGTGTGTGTGCGCGTGAATAGGGGGAGCGTACCCACCTCCTTACTCCCCCTCCCCCTCCCCCTCCGCTCCTCAACACCCATCTTGTCACATCTCCTTCCATCGCCTTCCTGCTCTCCTTATCCACTTTCTGAAGTATCCTACAGTAGAGAGGCGTACATAAGCATGCAAAATAAACAGTGCCTGCACAGGGTGGTGAGTGCACACACATGACCTGACGGGAAGGACACTCACTTTCTTTCCTTCTAGTGCTTTGAGTGCTTCCCCTTCTTCCGCTTCTTGCCGACAAGCGTCACGCTCCCCACCGGCTCCATCAACAGCGTCCTCGTTCCATCCTGCTGTTTGAGGTATTGCATGGCGCAGCGCACGGCGAGGTGCTCGAGGATGCTCTGCTGCGGCACGCCAAAGGCCGCCGTGAGGCGCTTGCACACGCTCACCCGCTCCTGCGCGGCGAGTGGGCGGAAGACCATCTTGTAGCTGGAGAAGAAGTAGTAGATCAGGACGCGCACGCTGTAGTAGCTGATGTCGCTGTCCAGCGCCTGCTGCTCGTAGGCGGCCTTGAGGGAAGTGTCCATATAGACAGGGATCGAGGGGTGCAGCAGGGCGTGGGCAATGGCGACAGTGTCGTTGGCCCCGTTCTCCTCGCTGCTGTCGGCCCCCATGGTGGTGGTGGTGCCGCCGCCCGCAGCAGAGGCGCTGGCATGGGCACTGTTGCTGCTGGCGGAGGCCCCACTGCTCGCCGCAGACGGGAAATGCCGGCCGCCGAGGGGGCCGTCGTCGTAGAGCGCGGCGAACAGTGCCACCGCGGCCGCCTCCTGGCTAGCAAAAGAGGCACCAATGTCCCCACTCTCACCACCACCACCACCACCACCGCTGCCGCTGCCGCTGCCGCCACCGCCACCGCTGCGGCTGAGGGCTGCACCTGCGCCGGGCGTACTCACGGTGCTGGTGCCGCTGGTTGTGGTCATGTTGTCCCGCGGGAGGGGATCGTTGAGGGGGTTGCCCACGGGGACGTCAATAAGCAGGGGGTTGCCGGCGCTGCCGCCAGAACGCACAAAATGCCGCGTCGGCCTGCCGCCCGAGGCCGAGGTGGCCGTGAAGACGGAGCTGCCACCGCTCCGCGAGCCGGAGGTACTGCCGCTACCGGCACCCGTCGTCGCCATCGGTGTGTGCGGCGGTGACTTGACCGCGAATAGTACTGGGGCGGTGCGGTGTGCCTTGTCGCCACCGCTGTCGTCGCGGCTCCTACATGTGTCAGAAAGGAGAAGGGGCGACTTCAGCTTTGACGGCCGCCGTGCCTCGGGCTGCATGGTGGGCCCGCTGCCGCCGCCGCCGCCCTCGGCAGCAGCAGCAGCAACGTTCGTCACGCTGCCGCTGCCCACCGTGCTGCCACCGGAGCCGCTCGGCGCCGCTGTCACGGACGCGCCTGTGCCACCCCCACCCCCATCACTCGACACTGCTGAGGAGGGAGGCACGATGGTGGGGGTCTGGAGGCGGCCGCGCGTGGCGGTGCTGGCGGACGGGGCGGCGACGCCGGCCATCGGGTCGACTCGGGGGCCCATCGCGTCCAGTGGGTTTGTGACGGTGACGAACGCAGGCGCGAGGGTGCGTGGGCGCCGGATCATTGTGCGGCCGTCGTCCTGACGCGAGTTGAGGGGGGTGGTAGGGACACTCACCGCGGCGCTCCGTACGCCGTCCAGGTACTCGGACACGCTGGAGCTCGACAGCGTGGCGCTGAGCGGCGAGCAAAGCGCGATGGCGGCGGCAGCGGCGGCACGGGTCTCGAAGGAGGAATGGTGGCTGCCGCTACTGTTGACGGCGTCGGAGTTCAGGTTGGCGACGGCGCTGTCCCCGCGCCAGCTGCTGCTGCTCGCCTCGCCAACCAAGTTGAAGCCATCCTCGTCGTTATCGTTGTCATCGTCGCCGAACCGCTTCTGCCCCAAGTGCGCTCGCTGGGTTTCGCGGGCGCGCCTGAGGCGGTCCACGGCAACCGTCGCGGCCTCCCGCAAGCGCTTGCTGCTGGGGTCGGTAATGACAAAGAGCCGCTGCAGGCCCTTCACCCCGCGCAGGTTGACAGAGTTGAAGGGCACCACCTTCAGGTTGGCCAAGTCAGGCCCCTTGGCCTCGTTTGCGGGGTTCGACAGTGTGACAGTGTTCGGCGCTGCGAAGAACCACATGCGGCCGCCAAACATCACGTCCGGCCCCTCGAAGCGGTAGCTGCCGCTGCCGGGCTCGATCGTGACGGAGGCATCGGTGCACCAGTGGACGGCACAGGACACGAGCAGCTTGCCATCCTCACCGAGCAGGCGGCACAGGTTCGCGTCCACGGGGCGGCTCTGCAACTCTTCGAGAATGTCAAAGGCCATGCGAACGGCGCCGCTGACGGTTCGAGTGATGTAGGAGTTGGTGTATGGATGAATCTGCATGGTGGGGTACGCATGGTTGGCCACCATCTTGCTATTCAGCACCGCGTTCAGCTTCTCCGTCACCTCGATCATCTGCTCCGAGGCCAGGTTCCACAGCTCATTGCCGTGACACGGGCCGACCGTGAGGATGGCGAAGGGCGGCCGCTTCGGGGCGTGGCGGCGGCCATCGTACTCCTGCGTGAGCACGAGAATGACGGCGAGGCCGACGAGGAAGATCACGAGGGAGCCGCCCACGACGGTGGCCACCACAATCGCGATGTTCTCCTTGCTCAGGCGCTCCTCGCCGAGGGGCTTGTACACCACAATCGTCCAGTCGAGCTTGGAGGAGAGGATCGGCCGGGACTCCCCTTTCGCGGCAAACGCCTCCCAGTACGCCTGCGATTCGTAGCCCTCATTGGTCCCGTAGATGGGCAGGATGCTGTCCACGTCGGTATCGTTTGACGTGTGCATGAGGTACTCCAGGCCATGGGAGTCCATCCAGGCCTGCATCTGGGTTTCCTCCGCGAGCTTCGACAAGGACAGGACGGCGTACGCGTAGCCCCAGAAGTTGCTCGCGTTTTGGGTGAACTCTTCTGTACTATTGTAGACGGGCTGCAGGATGTCCACGTCCCAGTGGCTGCCCACGCCGGAGAATCCTGTTATGGGGCGTAGGCGGGGACTGAAGATTATCAGCGAGCTGTCGTCGAGATGTGAGGACAGGTCCGGCGTCCCTGGGAGCGGGGGCGTGTAGTTGTACATCATATCGTACAGGTACAGGCTCGGTACCTCGGGGTAGGTCTGGCAGATCACCCCGCCAGGGGCCGTCGCCAACATGCTCAGGTCCTGCGACGACGTGTTCAGCCACATTGCCAGCTCGGGGAAGCGCGGGAAGAACTGGCCAGCAACGCGCTCCTCCGGGGTTGCGTTGAGCGAGGGCAAGGCCCGCAGGTCGCCCAGGATGAAGCCGGTCAGGGCGTAGGTCACCGTAATAGTCGAGACCACGGCGTTGCGGAGGACGCCGGCCCAGTACTCGGCCGCCTCGTCCTGCAGCCGCTTGGCGGCGTTGCGCGCGTCTGTGTCCTTCCGCTGAAGGAGAATCACGGGCACCAGTATGCCCACGAAGATGATAATGAGGCAGAGGCACAGGAGCCCGACGATGGCGTATATCCGGTTTTGAGTGTTCTTCACGCGACTGCGCTTCTCTGCGGCCGCAGCCGGGTAAGCGGAGTAGTTGTTCATTGTGAGTGAAGGAAGTGTGTGTGTGTGGGGGGGGGGGGGGGGGGAAATGGTTAGATAGAGAGAGAGGCACGAAGAAGCGAAGCGACCAGACAGAGAAGCACCCGAACGAGTGTAGGGACGAATCCCAATAGCACGAGGAGGGAGGAAGTGGTGCTGGATGGTGAGTCCGTCGTCCACCTCACCGAAATATCCGTCATTAGGCAAGGCAGTGGTGGTGGTGGTGGGGGGGGGGGGGAGGGGAAAGGGAGAGAGGAGTGAAGAGAGGGGTTGGTGAGAAGTGAGGGGAGGGTGAGGCATCGCACAACCATTGGATCCCTTGCCCTTCCCCCTATCAACGTACATCGATCCATCCCATTCATGTTTCGTCGCTCACTCTCTCTCTGTCTCTGTCTCTCTCGTCTTCTCAAGTTGATGGGATGTACAGGTGCGCAGGTTCGCAAGGGAGGGGGGAGGGGGAGAGGGGGGAGTAGAGGAGCGAGGAGGAGATAGGAGTAGAAGGCTGAGTGTAAGGAGCGAGGAGGGGATAGGAGGAGAAGGTTTGTGAAAAGGAGAAGAGGAGTGCACTGGCGGCGAGACAGCGAACAAGCCACCTCCCTGCGGGGACGAAGCATCGTCGACTTGTTCTTTTATTGCCTGTCTCCCGTCGCGCCGCCACCGTCCGCGCCTGGTGGGATGGTGGTTGAATGATCGGCGACGCTTCCCAGACCCGTGCCCGCCGCCGTTATGGACACGGCGATGGACGAGGACGCCATGCTCGCGCTGAAGGAGGCTCCCGTCGCAAAGCTGCCGCCGGCGATGGCATTCCCCTCGGATTCGTCGGAGCCGCCGCCGGCGGTGGGGCCGGCGTAGCCAAAGGCGCCGAGTGCGCTGGAGGATGGGTGACCAGCATGGAAAAGGGCTGGGGGTCTCGCGCTGGCGCTGCTGCTGCTGCTGCCCACGAGCCCCGGGTGCACTGAGGAGTCGGCCGGGCCGCCGTCACTGATGCGGTGAGGCCGCGTGGCGGTGGAGGACTCCGTCACGCTTGTGACGCGTCTTTGGTGCTGCTGTTGTTGCTGCTGCTGCTCTCGCTCCTTGAGGTGGAAGTCGTAGAGGTAGGACTTGGCTTCCTCGTGTCGCTGCATGTAGCGAATGACGCAGCGCGCGGCGAGATTCTCCAGAAGCTCCCGCGGCGGCACGCCAAAGGCCGTCACAAGCCGCTTGTAGATGTTCTCGCGCTCCACGGCGGCCAGCGGGCGGAACAGCAGTTTGGTGCTGCAGTAGAAGAAGTAGACGACGACACGCACCGCCTCGTACTCGAGGTCAATCGCAACGGCCTGCCTCTCAAAGGCAAGGCGCAGCGTGGTGTCGAGCCAGGCAGGGATGTTCGGCGTGATCAGCAGCCGCGCGACGGCGTCGTCCTCTTCAGCAGTCACCATCAGCGTGGCAGGGCCGGTGGTGGAGATCGCCGCGGCAGCACTGATGTCGTAGCCCAGTCTCGCCACCTGGTTCGCCTTGACGGTCGACCGCTGCTGCTGCTGCTGCTGCTGGTGGTGGTGGTGCTGCTGCTGTTCGCTGTGCCCGCTGTGCCCGCTGTGCTGGCTGCTGTTGCTCATGGCGCGCTGAGAGTGATTGAGGAGAGAGTCCGCTGCTGTCGCACTCACACCAAAGCTTACCTCTCCACTTGCCCGCCACGGGCCGTGGTGTGTCGTGGCCCGTTGCCACCCCGCTCCGTTGACGCGGTGGGCTGGTGGTCGGCTGTGGCGGTGCTTGCGCTTGTGACGATGTCGCTGCCTTTCTGCGGCTCCGCCAGCAATGGCGCAGCTCGCGGGTTTGCCATTCGCCGTGCTGGTGCTCGGCAGCGGCCGCTCGTCCGCGATGAAGGATCCTTCGCGATGGCGCGCCTCTCCCTCCTCCGCCGCGTCGCCCGCTGCGGTGGTGCGTGGTAGGGGTGGTATGATAGGCGCCGTGGCTGCGGACTGCGTGACCGCGGCGGTGAAGGCCTCGGCCAAGGTCTGCGTGTTGGGCGACATCACCTCGCTCCAGGAGTTACTCGCGGCCAGTGTGGGAGGGCCCGCCGCCGCGGCAGGGGCAGAGGATTGCCGTCCCCTGCGCGTGTGGGGTGACAGCCTCCTTCCCTCCTCCTCTTCCCCTTCTTCCCCTTCTTCGGTCGAGAACGGGCCCATGTGCATTGCCGTACCTAGTGGCGTGTCTGAAGCCAGCCCGCCGCGGCTGCTTGCGTGCTCGGCACCAGCGACCCGTTCCTCCCCATCACTTGTCGCGGTGGCGCTGGCAGTGAGGCTGTAGCTGAAGGTGTAGCTCGAGCCGTTCGTGAAGCTCGTGGCCGTCGAGGGGAGAGAAGACGAGGGGTCGTGGTGGCACATCATTGCCGGGGGCTTGGTGCTGTACTCGCTCTCGCACGAATCATCGCCGCCGCTCCGGCTGCTCCTGTTGCTGGCGCGGTCCTCGCCGCTTTCCCTTCGGCGACGGTGGCGCCCCTGATGATGATGCTGCTCCTCCGTCCCCTCATTGTCCGCCAAGTGCGTGAGGGAGAAAGACCGCGCCAGCGGCACGAACGCGGTCGACCGGCCCTCGGCCTGACCGGCGCCACTGCTGCTGCTGCTGTTGCTGCGGTCGCTGCTGTTGCTGTTGCTGCTGAGGCGATGGCGACGGGCCTTTCGCTCCTTCTCGGCGTCGCGCCGTGCCTGCTGCCGCAGCTTCTTGCGCCGGTCGTGCATGGCAGCGCGGGCGCGGGCCTCTTCCCGTCGTTGGGTCGCGTTGGCCTTGGCCTCCGCCCTCTCCTCTCGTTGCTTGCGACGGCGGGTCTCGGGCGTGCAATCCTCCTCCGGAACACTGTCCACGCGGAACAGGGCGGATCTGGCACCCCACGGTGGCGTGAGCGCGTTCAGCCCGAGGCCGGTGCCAACCCCCTCACCGCCCGCCGCCGGTCGCGGCTTGCTCTCTGCCTTCTGCCTCGCCACATCTCTGGCGACGGCCAGCGCCTCCTGCAGCCCCGGGCTTGCCCGATCGGTGACGGTGTACAGAGTGGTGGCCGGATCGTCGGAGCCGGACGGGCTCTTGCCACTCTCGTATGACTCGCTGCGGGGATTGCCCATGTCGGCGGCGCTCGCGAGCGTGAATGGCGGGGCGGGGTCGTCGCCGTCGTCGTCGCCGCTCTGCCTCAGCACCAAACGCTGTTGGGGCGGGTGACGGAGCTCCTGCGATACTCTCCTCGGCGGCTGCCGGTGCCGAGGCGCGGGTCGCCTTTCCACCTCTTCACTGCTGTCGCTGCTGTTGCTTTTGCTGCAGCTACGGCGGCGGCGGTGGTGCTGTCGGGTGCCGCCGGCATGGTGGTGGTGGTGGTGGTGGTCACTGAGGGACGAGGAAGATGAGGACAGGGCACCGTCGACGCCGTAGGGGGCACCCCCTGCCTTCCCGGCCTTGGCCCTGGGGCCTGGGTCCTCGCCAAGGTACGCGATCGACAGGGTCCGCGTGACGGGAGCGGAGAGGGCTGCTTTGGCCTTCCCGGAAACGGTAACCGTGTTCGGCGCCGCGAAGGTAAAGAGCCGCAGCGCCAGGTCCACGTCCGGGCCCACGTACGAGTAGCCCTTGGTGAAGGGGTCCATGAACACCGTCGCGTCCGTGCACCAGTGGACGAAGCAGCCGACGATGGCGGGGTGGCTGAGCTCTGGTAGGCCGGCTTTGCTCAGAGCCTCTCGCAGCTTTTCATCCGCGCCGTCCCTCTGCATCTGCTCAATGATGCTGAAGGACATGTGCAGCAGGGCATCCGCGGTGCGCGCGACGAGGCTGACGGTGTACGGCCGCTGCTGGCCAATGTTGTAGGTGTGAAACATCTCGCCTCGTCTCTTGATGGTTTTGAGAAGGCCCTCGACGTACGCGTCCATGGCCTCCGGGACGGCAGCCCACATCCTATCGGAGTGCTTCACCCCCACCGTCACGATGGCGAACGGCACCTTTTTTGGCGCGTGTCTCGCCCCGTTGTACGGCTCCGTGCAGCACACCATGACAATGGCCCCCACGGCATAGAGGAAGACGGCACCGAGGACGGCGGAGCACACCACCACGGCGACGTTGCCGCTGGACAGGCGCACCCTCCGCCCACGGCTCTGCACCGCGATGGAGAAGTTCACGCTGGGCAAGAACCTCTCGTTGCCCACCCCATTCTCGATGAAGTCGCGCACCTCCTCCGGACTGGGGTCGAGCAGCGAGGTTTTCACCACAAAGTAGGTGCCGTTCTCCACCGTGCCGTACAGGATGTAGTCCATACCCAGCGCCTCGAAGACTTCACTCACGTTCTGCTTTGTCATGATGTAGGAGATGTTGCTAGAGACGGAGACGAAGCCCCAGAACTGGGACAGCTGGATCTGTGGGGACGAGGTCAGGTTGTACACCGGTGCCCGCACGGATATGATCCACTGATCTACCATGTATGACACGGTGCTGCGCACCGGCCTCGTAATGGCTGCACTCCCGCTGAGCATCACATCCACCGGGGTCGGTTTCTGCTGCATGAACGTGCCGGTTGGGTCAAACATGTCCCGCCCATAAGTGGCCGGATCGGGCGGGTACATGTCAAACAGCACCCCACCCGGCGCTAGTGCGATGGACGCGATCGTGGGCTGGTCACGAGCGGCGTTCGCGGCTGTTACGGGAAAGCGCGGGAAAGACTGCCCTTCCACCCGTTTCGATGGGGGGTCACTAATGCTCGGCAGAATGCTGATCTCACTCGCGAGGAATCCTTGCATGGTGCCGCTCACAGCCACGGCATCGATGATGGCGTTACGGAACGCGATGCCGATCTGATCGGCGGCGGCCTGCTCGATGGAGCTGAGGAGTAGTGCGTTGTGGGTATCCTTGTCGCGCAGCACGAGAAGGGGGGTGATGATGGCAACAAACACGACCAGCAGCGCAACCCCGGCGAAGAGCAGCAGAAGGTTCCCTCGCCGGTGCTGCAACTTGTTGAGCCGCACGTTGCCGTCGTCGGGGTTGATGCCCTTGTCCAGGTCCCTGTCGCCCACGTCCATTATCGCCGTGAAGAAGACGAGGGGTGGGCAATAGCAATAGCAATGAGAAGCAATGTGAGAGGGGGGGGGGGGGTGAAAGATAATAGGGGGGCACTGTATATATACAGAAATCCAACGAAATGGACAAGGAGGGAAGATATGTCTGGTGTACGAGGGCGGTGTAAACCTAAAGGAGAATGGCTGCCTCAGGCTCACTCGCGCTTCGAGAAGGGTGGGGGAGGGAGTGTTTCGTTTCTTTCTGACTGGCGAAGCTCTTCAGACATGTGCATAGACAGCGGAACAGCGCAGCCGCCCACCTGGCAGCCAGACTCCTTCCGCCATATCCAACGTGTTGTTTACTGTCACCATAGGCGATGGGACACTCTTCTTCCTACTCTTCCTACTCATCCCTGTTTTAAGGTTTCGGAGCATGCAGGCCACAAAGCCCCCCCCCCCCCTCCCGAGAGAGGGGGGAGATAGGTAGTGCGTGGTGGTGGTGGTGGGCCGATCGGGATGTGTCTGTGTGAGAGGGAAAGAGGGAAAGAGGGAGACGACACAACAGTAGACAGACAGCAGAGATACGGTGTGGAGCAGTATTTGGTCCTCTCGCCTCCCTTCCCCCCCCCCTCCCTCACCGTTGCTGCGCTCCCTGTGCCTTTGGGGGAGGCTGGAGGTGGCTGTCACGCACCCGCCGCAGTCGCTCGGCAAGGCGCCGACACGCCACCTGCTCGCGCGCGACGAGGGCGTCTGCCCCGCCCTCCTGCAGCTGCTGTTGTTGGAGAGGAGCGTGTTGAGGAGAGCTGCCTGCGAAGAAAGCCGAGCCGGCCACCGCGCCGCTGCCGCTGCCCATGTCGCCTCTGTCGTACAGCTGAAAGAATGGCATGTCAAGCAGCTGCGCGGCGGTCGGCCGCCGTCGCGGATCGTACTGGAAGATAGCGTCAAGGACATCAATGCAGGCGGGGGATGGCAGCAGCAACGGAGGCGGGGGCTGGTACGGGTGCTGCTGCTGCTGAGGCGGCGGCGGCGCGCCTCCACCTCCACCTCCACCACCGGAGAGGATGTATTGAGTCCGCTTAATGTCCATCTGCGAGGCGAACCAGCGGCGGAATCCGCGAAACTGGCCATAGGAGAAGCTTGGCTTGAACAGCGCCTCCATCCTGCTGAGCCCCGCCGCCACCCCCGTGATCTTCGCGGAGGAGGAAGAGGAGGAGGGGGAATGGGGGTGGGAGGACGAGAAGTAGCTTGCGCGGCCGTCGCTGGCTGCCAGGACGGCCGCCTGCAGCTTCTGCAGGTCGGCCAGGTGCGCGCACGTGCTCGCGGGGAACGCGTCCGCCGGGGCGTCTGTCACGGGGCCGAGCACCTCCGCAATCGCCGACAGCTGTTCCAGCTCCGTCTCTGCGCTCCTGTTGTGGCGCGCGACGCGGGCCTGCTCCTCCTCGTTCTTTCGTTTGTAGAACGGGGGCTGGTGCAGGAACACCTGGGCCAGGAAGCAGCCAATGGACCATATGTCCACCTTCTTGTCGTACTGCGTCGACCCGAGCAGCATCTCTGGCGGGCGGTACGACAGGTTGATCATACTCGGCGTCAACGCCCGCGCTCCGGAGCCCTCAAACACACACAGCCCAAAGTCCGCGAGCTGCACCGCGCCGTCCTGCGAGAGGAGCACGTTGTCTGTCTTGATGTCGCGATGAATAATGCCCATATCGTGCAGTTTATGCACCCCCAGAACGATTTTGCGGAAGATGTAGGCAATATCCGGCAGCGTGAAGGGGAAGCGGCGGGACAGGAGTCCCGCCATGCTGCTGTTCGCGTAGTTGAAGGCCAAGTAGATGTCGTGCGTGCTATCCTGAGAGAGCAGAACATCGCGGAGCTCGACAATCTCCTCCAGGGGGTCGTGCAGGGGGCCTTGGCTCTGCGGCGGCACGCTCAGCCCACGCTGCCGGCACTCCTCGGCCTCCCGCTCCCGCCGGTCCTGCTCCAGCGCAACGAGACGCCTTCGCTGTCGGTTAATGTGTTGCAGCGCGATGACCTCGCGGAGGGAGGTGATCGGGAAGCCGTCGAGACCGCGCAGCGTCTTCAGGCGTTTCAGGGCCACTGGCTCGCCCGAGGCCTTCACACGGCCCTTGTAGACCTCGCCATAGGTGCCCTCGCTAATCTTCTCCGTCACCTCGTAGGTGTCCTCCACCCAACGGGAGACCACCGAAAAGTCCACCTTCACCGGCGCGAGCGGCAACGGTACCCTTGCCGCTGCGTGCGTCCGATGCGGAGTGGCATCGGACAGGTTGTACAGCGTCGTCGGCGTCGGCGTTGGCGTGGACGTTGGGGTCCTGGAGCGGTGCCGCAGGCCGTTCGCACCACCACCACCGCCGCCGCCACTGCCGTGGCCGCTCGCAGCAGTGTTCGTGACGAATGCGGTGTAGGCAGAGTTCGCGTCGCCCGTCACACGACGAGGGGAGAGGGGGGAGTGCGGTAGGCGCCGACTGGCGGTGCCTGAGCCGTTGCTCCCAGTGGAGCCCCCGCCACCACCACCACCACTGATGGTGGCGGGGGCGGGGATCTCGTGCCGTCTCGTTGTGGTTGCGGTCGCGATGGTGGGGGAGAAGGCGGGGGAGCTGGCGCCGAACGTGTCCGAGGACGCCGCGGTGGTGGTGTTGTAGTTGGGGGAGCCGGGATCCGCGATGGGCGGCGGCCGCTGCGCGCGTGGGCTCGACACGGGAGCAGCCGGCGAGCCTGTTTCTGTCAGTGGCGCAGGAGTTGGCTTCGCCGTGCTGGGAGGGCTCCCTCCGTCCGCAGCGAGGGGAGAGGCGAGGCCACCGCCACCCCTTGGCGCCTCCACAGGCCCCAGACGCAGCACTTTGCGGGGCGGTGCATCAGCAGCCGCAACAGCAGCCGCAACAGCAGCGACAACAGCGGTGGTGGTCGCGCCTTTCAGCCGGAGGCGCGAGCCGCCCCCACCACTACCACCGTCGACAGCAGCGTTGGCTGTTTCGTTCCCCGTGTGCACCTCCTCGTCCCCAGACCCTTTTTTTCTCCCGAACTCCATCCCCCCTCCGCCACCTCTGCCGCTGCCGCTGCCGAGTGTGAGCTTCAAGCGACGACGGCCAGCGTTCTGTTTGACCTTTCCCGTCACTGGTGGGGCATCCCCCTCCCTCTCCTCTGCTGATGCCTTTACGGCCTCCTCCTCCTCCTCCTCTTTTCCGGCATGTGCCGAGGGGGTGGTGGTGGTGACGGGAGAGCCGGAGGTGGTGGGGGAGGCCGAGGAGGAAATCACAACCGCGTCGGGAGGTGCTGCTGGCCTCGGTGGGTCAGTGCACACAACCTCAGCGTCGGCGGTGTCTGCCTTCGCCGCAGCGAGGGCAGTATCCTTGTCTGCCAGATAACGCGGTGACGGTTCCCGCAGCACCACCACCTCCCCTTCTATGCTCAGTGCAGTGCCGAGCTCGGCAGAGATGCCTTTCGGCCTAAGGACTCTCTCTGCCTGCTGCGCGTCATCGGTCGGCACCGCCCCGTCGCTGTGGAGCATATCTCTCCGTCGTCGTCGCACCTGTTGAGGGCGGAGCTCCTCGATGGTGGGGGGCCCGGCCAGCCTTGCGGTGGCGGCGGTAGCCGGAGCCTCCCTTTGCCCCTTGCTACTTTCCGGTTGAAGGAGGGAAGAGAAGGATAGTGGGCGGCGACGGCGCGCTCGTCTCTCCGCCCGGTCTTCCTCCTCCGCGAGTTTCCCTTCTCCTTCCTCTTCCCCGCCTCCCCGTCCCACGGGGCCGGGCCGCACCAGCACGTCGATACGCTCCGCAAGGTCGGGCATCCCGCCGAGGCCGGCGTCTGACGTGGAGAGGGTGGGGTCGTGTTGTGTCTGCAAAAGTGGGTTGCCCACCTCCCGCAGGGTTTCCGTCATCATCAGGTAGTCATGCGCGTCCATGCTTTCCTCCAACGCGGTGCTGGTGGTAGTGGTGGTGGCCGCAGTCGCGTGGGGGCAACGGGCCCCCTCGCTGCCCCGCCACGGCGCCCCTTCCTCCTCCTCATCGGCTGGGCCACCGTTACCATCAACGAAACAGTTTATTGTGGAGCTAGAAAGGGAGCGAAGAAGTGCCTGCTCCTCCTCCGTGTACTTCACCTCAACGGCACTCGGCGCCGCTCCCCTCCCTTCTTCCTCTGGGCTATGCCCGTACTCCCTTGGCAACGGCTCCCCCAATCGTAGCACAGCTCCTTGCCCTTCGTCGTAGACGCCGTCGTCAGCGCGGCTGCGGTCATGTCCATCGCCGGCGTCGGCGAGTGGTGAGTGTATTCTGTCCACCACATGCTTATCGAATCCAGCAGACTCCCTACTGTTGTTGTTGTTGTGAGTTTCATTGCTACTCACCTCTTCTTCCTCCTCGGTGGCCCCGGACCCACGTGGGTCATGCGGGCGACCGGTCTGCATAGCCAACGACACGGAGGAGGCACAGAGATAGACGGACAGGAGCCCCTCCCCTTCTCCTTCGCGTGTGGAGTGGTGACACAGCTCCTTGTCTGCCCAAGCCTCCCGTCCCCACCTTTGCCACGTGTGGGGAGGATGGCAGCACCTCAACTATCTCCTGTGTTCCCCACCACCACCACCACCACGTCCTCTCTCCGTGAAGAAGGTGTGAGAGTGGGAGAGGGCTTCGTCTTCTCTCTATCTCCACACACGAGCGGATTTCGTCCGCTCTCGCCGGATGGAGAAGAAGTGAGGGGGGGGGGGGGGGGGGCTCTGGGTGTGCCCGAGGCGGAGCGAGAATGGATGGATGGATGGATGGATGGATAGATTGAACTCTTCTTCTCTCTTCACTACTTTGGTGTAAGTGTGTGTAAAAGGGGGGAGGGAGAGGAGGACGTGCCAGAACTTTACTCTTCTTCTCCAGAGGCGAAACAGCTAGGGGGGAGGGGCAAGCTATCCAAGCCGTGCTCCCCTCCCCTCTGGTCCCTCCTTCAGATGATCCGCAACACCATACGTAGCAGTCCACACCAGGAAGAAGGCCAGGCGCGAGTGAAGGGAGCGTGGGGTGGGAGGTGGATGGTGGGAAGGAATGAGAAGCAGAGGAGAGCTCCGCTTCACAAGGGGTGGAAGCCGTGCCCACCGTAGACGCCAGACGAGCCCATGCCAATGCTATCCCCGCATCCGTCAAAGCACATGGCAATGTCAACTCCTCCATCCTCCTCCTCCTCCTCTGCTTCTGCTGCTGCGCCGTGCTGGGGCTCACACAAGAAACCGGGGACGCCGCGCTCGGCCAGCAGCAGATCCATCATCAGCTCCTCCTCGGTGAGCTGCGGCTGCTGCCGCTTTCTCGCCCCTCCGCCTGATTTCATCTCTTCATCGTTGCCCTCGTCGCCGCGGCCGTTGCGACCGGCGCGGACGGCTTTGATGTGGTCCCAGGCAACCTCCAGCTCGTCCAACGCTCTGACCATCTTCAACCCGGCGACGACGTCGTCCACCTCCACGACGGCCGTGGGCGTGGGCGAACACGACTGGCCCTCATCCGCGCTCTGGTCTGTTCGCTCTCCTGCATCGCTCACGCCGTTCTCCTCATCTGTGGTGGTGACATTGGCGTGGGGAGAGCTGGCGCCGACACGACGGCGCTGCTGCTGCTGCTCTTTCCCATCCAGAATGACGGGCAGGACGGCAAGAAGCATGCAGCGGTCCCACAAGGGGAGCGAGGCCAAGTGCTCCACCACCGCCGCGGGCACGCGAGCGGTGCGCAGCAAAGTGGCCTTGTCTGCCTCGTAGCGCTCCTCCGTGATGGACGAGAAGGGGAGGCGCCGAGCCTCAAAGACGTAGGCCATCGCTCTACGCCGCAGCAGCAACAACAATCTCTATGTGGATGTCCGTGTGTCTCTCTGGGCAATGACGGATGGAGAGGGAGAGCTGCCTATTCTAACTCATCAGTACGATATGTGTAAAGAGGGAGAAGAGAGAGAGAGATGGGTGGACACACACACGTGCACAGGTGTGGTGGTGGTGGTGGTGGTGGATGGCAGCCATCCGTCCTCCAGACCAGCAGACTTCAATCTTTCCCCGCTTGCTTCAGAGCGAGTGGTCGTGGGACGGGGAAGGAAGAGGGGTGGAGGTCGGGCTCTGTTGGATGTGGTGGTGATGGAAGGGGAACATAGCCGGGTGGCATGAGGATCTAGGATCTAGAAGAAGAGATAAGGGGGGGGGGGGGAGAGAGAGAGAGAGAGAGAAAGCGAAAAGCACAGTGAAACGGGACAGCCGGGACACGCGCGTGCGACTACAGCTTGTACACGCGGCAGGGAGCCGCCGTCGGCACCACAGGTGCGCTTTCCTTGCCCCCTTCCGCCATCGCCGTTCGCTGCGTGTTGGCTGTGGACGGCGGTAGCGTGTGGGAGGCCAGCGGTGGTGGCGACTTGCACAGGGTGGCGGCGGCAGTGTCGCGCTGGCGGTTTGTCACCTCTGCGAAGAGCGCTGGGGGCAAGGGTGGTGCTGCTCCCTGCTGCTGCCGCTGTTGCTGTTCCTTCTCTGTCTTTTCTTCTCGCCGCAGGAGGTGCGTGAGGAGTTGCGCCTTGGCCCTCGTCGACAGCGGCGGCGGTGCACTTTCTCGTCCCGGGGACGGCGACGGAGCCGGAGGGGGCTGTGTCAGAGCCGTGCGTCGCGGCGGTGGCCCAACGGCGGGTTCTTCCTCGGCAGCAAAGAGGAGCAGACACACCGCGCCGTCAGCTCCGTCATTGCTTCCGTGAGCCTGGGCCTTTGGGTTGCTGCTCGCCACTTCCTCCCCGTCCCCTGCGACGGTGCTGTTGGGGCTGAGCTCGACCGCCTTGCCCGCCGTCCACGGCGTGGTCACACCCCATGCGGCCTCCCGCGCCTTCTCGCGCTCCGCCAGGCGAGCCGTCAGCCGCGCAATGGTGTCGTCCCGCACCTCCTCCCTCGCCCTCGCGGCGGCCAAGGCCTCGACGCTCTCCTTGTAGTGCGCGCAGAGGTCCGCAAACTGCGCGGTCAGTTGGGCTCTCTCACGGTCCTGCTCCACCCTGGCACGGCGCAGAGCGTGGAGCTCGTCCATCAGCAGGGCGGCAGTGCCATTGTCGTCACCCCTACTGTCCGTTTGAGTGCCTACAGAGGAGGAGGTGGAGTGGCAGCATGTCTTCTCGACGGGCGGTGCTTGGCGGAGGGCCGGAGATGTACTCCGCCGAGCCTGCCGCGGCAGAGCTTCTAGGACCATGTGCGGCTTCACCGAGCTCGCCTCGGCACCGAATCGCAGTGACGAGATGGTCTCGTGAAAGTCAGATTGGCGGCTAGAGCAGCAAATGATGAGGGCAACGGTGTTGCGATGCCTGTCGCTGCTCTCCCCGCGTCCTGCGCTCATGTGCGGCAGGAGAAACGGCTCAAGGATCGTGGTGAGGGCACTCTCCTTAAATGGCGCGTGGACGGCAGCGCGACGCCGTCGGCCGTTGCTGCTGCTGCTGCCGCCGCCGCCACGGGGAGCGCAACTCGCACCGGTGCCGGCCTCGTCCTCCACGGAGAGGAGGTGGAAGGCGTGGATCACCTTTCGCAGCGCGAGTAAGGAGGCGTTGATGCCGCGTGTTTCCCGCGCGCGCGCCGAGGCCTGCGCCGCCGCCTCGTCCGCCAACTGACTTTCATTCTTATTGAAGCGGTACAGAGAGGCAGAGAGCGTGCGGGCGCGGCGGTGGCGGTGCGTGCCGCGGGAGCTGCTACCGCCGCCGCCGCCGCTGCCCACACTGTCCAGCTCCGTGCACTCGCTGCCGGAGTAGCTGAAGCAGCTACCGTCCACGGACGAGTCCAGGCTGCTGCTGCGGTTGGCGCTCGCGACGGCCGCCCTTGCGGCAAGTGATGAGAGTCTGCGGTGACTCTCCGAGCCTGCCAAGTCGCAAAACAGGGTTTCGCTAACCCTATCAGCCGAGGCTGAGGTGCGGCCCTCCCCCACCCGCAGGACGCTGGCCTCCACCCGGAGGAGCAGGTGCCCTCGGGAGGAGGACGCGTTTCGCTCCGTTTCGGCGCGCCGGCGGAGGACAAGCAGCTGGTGCAGCACCGCCCACGCCTCCCCAGCGGATCCGCAGCGGAGGCGCTGGAGGTGGCCCAGCACCTGCCCTTTCTCCGTGGACTTGAAGGTTGTCTTGGGGGCTGCGGTGACACTCGTCGCACTGGTGGTCGCCGTGGCAGTTGCTTCCTCTCGTAGGTAGCGTCGTCGGGACGCCGCCAGCGAGAAAGCAGGCTGCTGCTCCTGCTCTTGGTGATGTGGCCGCTGCTGCTGTGCCCGTGGCCATGTGGCGTGTCGACACCCTCGTTGCCCCTCCGTCACTTCTGTGACTTCTTCTACAGTGAGGTCATCGCTGTCGTCGTCGCCACTGCTGCTGCTGCTGCTGTCGCTGGCGGTGGTGGTGCCGAGGAAGGTGGTGCAACTACTGCGCACAGACGTCGTGGACGAGCGCGTAGTGCCGTGGCTCGCGGTGCTGGCTGTCCTTCTCACGAGCTGGTGGTGGCGGTGATGGCGCGGCTGCGGTAGACAGTCCCTCCTTGTCGGCCAAGCCAGTTTCGCGTGTCCCGAGGCTAACGTGCTGTCCCCATCCGCCGCTGCTGCCGCCACCGCGACGAGATCGGTGGTGACCTCGTTGTAGATCTCCCAGCAGGAAATGTCAACGACAAGGCACGCACCGCTTGGGGAGTACGTGTCGAAGAGCTCGGCAAGGAAGCGTGGGACAAGTCCGGCCGTCGGCGACCGCAGCTGGGCTTCCCACCACGCCGTTTCAGAGTCCCTGTCGGTGCAGCAGACATCAGCACGGGTAGTGTGCGACGCGGCGGCGGCCGCCGCCTGCCGCTGACTCCGCCGCTCCGCCTTCAGCTGTGTGGCGTACGACCCGAAGAGAGTGTGCGTTTTGCCGGAGGAGGTTTGCCCGTACGCGAGCAGGACGTTGCGCTTGACGTACGGGGTGGTGGGCGTGCGTGAATTGCAGCCAGCGACAAAGTCCCCGCAGACACGTGCGTAGACATGTGCCTGCTCGCTCACAAACGCGTTCAGTGCATCGTTGTCGCTTTCGTTGTCGAGGGGAAGCGAGCTGTCGAACACGCCATCGCTCACTCCGGTGGGGTTGTGTAGCGCCAAGGAGGATGGAAGGAAGGCCGCGTGGCAGGTGAAGCGTGCGCTCCTGCCCATCACAGGATCCAGCAACCTCACCTCCTCCTTCCCCTCCTCGACATCAGTGCCACGCGAAACGGGTCGCTTCTCCATGAGAAGAGAGACCTCCGCGTCTGCTGCCGTCATCGCCGACGACGACGGAGCGGGGGGTGCGAACCGGCAGTACACCTTCATGGGAGGGGAGTCTGTTTCGCGGCCTGCCCTAGGCGACGAAGACAAAAAATGCAGAAAGACGTGTGTAGGAAGGCCTATGTAGGGGAGAGAAAGGGGGGGGGAGGAGGGAATCTGCGTTGATACACGATGAGCTCCCGCACACATCATCGATCCTTCCACCCATCCTTTGGTGGTACCGAGCAATCGCAAACGATGCGAAAGAAGGAAGAGAAGGAGAAGTACTGCTCCACTTCCATTCCAACTTGTCGTAGTAGTAGTAGTAGTGCGGTGGTCCTTGTGTGCCTCAAGTGTACAAGGGGAGCGAGGCGACCTTACGTGCCCACAGAAACATTCCTGTTTCCTGTTGCTGCTGTTGGCCTGGCGCGGCGGCAGCAGCGGTGGTGGTGGTGTCTCTGGCAAGGTTGACGCGTCCTTCCAGCACGTTGGGGTACGTGATGGACGCCATCGCCCGCATCACCGCCAGCAGCACCATCTCCTGAATCTTGCCGTTCTGCTCCGCCGCTGGCGACAGCTGCGACGCCTGTCCCTGGCCCTGACCCGGCAGTTGTTGCTGTTGCTGGGAGGCCATGGTGTGCGAACTTACTTGCCCGTGCTGCTGCTGTTGTTGTTGTGGCTGCTGCTGGTGCTGGGGCATCGAGGCGGTGCCTCCGCTGCCATACGGGGCCAAGGGCCCCCCTGCGGCCATGCTGGACCGCCCGCCGCCTCCGCCCCCCGCGCTGTTGTTGGCGTGGAGGGCGTGGCCACCGACCGAGACCACGTTGCGCATAGTGGAGGTGGCAATGAAGGCCGATGTCGTCGTTGCCGAGGAGGCCATGCGGCCGCCCCGCGATGGCGGACGCGCCACGTCGAACTGCGCGGTGAACTGCGGGGCCACTGGGAAGGAGAGCTCCACGCGGGGCCCGTGGAAGGCGGCGTAGAGGGCGCCGTGGAAGTTCACCCGACGGATTGTGATGCTGCAGTCGGGGGAGAGCACGTCTGCCGGGATGGCAAGCGAGGCGGGTAGGAAGACGGCCAGTGGCAAGCAACAACCCATGCGCAGCTGGAACCTGCTGTCTTCGTACACCAACGGCACGCAGAAGCAGCGCAACGGCAGCGGCGTCGGCATCGGTGGTGACGCCGACACCGGCGTCGAGGCCACAGCCCCAGCATTGGCGGGGTATGGGGTGCTCGTGGGGCCGGTGTCCGCTGCTGCTGCTGCTGCCGCTGCCGCTGCGGTGTCGTTGCCGCTGAACGCGGGTGCCACAAAAGGCATCTCAAACGACACGATCTCCCCTGCCACGCGCGGAAGAACGATCCCAACGGTCGGCGCGCTCGCCCCTGGCTGCTGCTGCAATTGCGAGTGCGGCGGGTGCTGCTGGGGAGGTGCAGGACTTGTCGAGGTGGACAACCCCGCGCCTCCCTCGCCGTCCCTTTGCTGCTGCTGCTGGTGCTGGTGGGTGTTGCCACCGTCTGCACCGCTGCTCCCAGCCAAGGCCGCTGGGCTGCCGCCACTCCCTCCACCCACGCCGACGCTGCCGATGTTGGCGATGCTGCCGTTGCCGCTATTGTTGCCGTTGCTGTTGCTATTGTTGTTGTTGTGGCCGACGCCGCTGTTGCCGGGGGAGACGGGTTCGCCAGCGGCGGTGGCGGCCCCCCACTGCGCCAGGTTGGTGCCAGCGTTCAGCTTCAGGCTCGCAGCGAGGGATGAGGCGGCCTCGCCAAGGATACTGCTGCTGAGGACTCCTCCCTGTCCGCCCCCCGCACCGCTCGCAGTCCCACCGCTGCCACCACCACACACACCACCACCTCCCGCTCCACCAATGACTCCCGGACTGGTGTTGAGGCTGCTGACGCCGCCACCGTCGCCAGCTTCTCGGGGTCCGGCACCGCCGCCTCCGCTTATTGGTGGCGGGTCTCGCGCCGCACCGGGGCCGAGCTCCAACTTGCTAAGCTGCAACAGCAGCGGCGTGCGGCTGGTGAAGGAGCTGCTGGCTCCCTGGTGCGGTCCCAGGGCCCGTCGCTGCCCCTCACGCACTCGCATCTTCGCCTCCCAGGCGCTGTTCACGCCGACAAAGATACGGTGCACCCCGCACCACACTCTGTCCGACCACACCTCGTGGCTGGTGGTGCCGCCGCCCAGCAGCAGAATGCCCACCCACCGGATAAGCACGGAGACCCAGTGCGTGCTCTCCCGCCGCAAGGGGCTGGTCTGGTGTGACGGGTGGTGGCCGCCGGGGCCCTGTGGCCCGCCGCCAATGCCAGCGCCAGGGCCGGCCCCTCGCCCTCGACGCCCCCGCCGCACACCGCCCGCCGCGGCAGGAGGGGGTGGGGTGCCGCCGCCCAGCGCTGGGCCTGCCCACTCCGCACATGAGGCGGCCGTCGCGTGCTGCCCCGCAACGCTGCCTCCCTCACCGCCGCCGGTGCTCTGGTACGCGCCGGCCATGGGGTCCTCCATGTGGAGAACGTGCTCCAGCAGGTACCGGTACGGCCCGTGGAGCGGGCTGCCGGGGTACCACGGGACGAGCGGGGCCCACCACGTGTCGGGCAGTGGCTGCTGCTGCCGCTGCTGCGATGTCTGCGCTCCGCCGTCGTCGGCCTGGTGCCCATAGGCGCTACTGGGGAGGGTGCCAGCGGAGGTGCCCAGTTCATCCACCGGCGCAGAGAGGAAGAGAAAGTAGGCGAGCGCGCCACAAATGCCAAGGCTGATGACCAGCTCCACAAGGAACCCCAGCATTCGGCGGGTCGGCCAAGCCTATATGGAAGGGAAGGAAGGGAGGCACTGGCCACGACTAGAGAGAGTACGGGCAGAAGGAAATCAAAGCGAAGGAGATCCTCTTGTGAGAACGTATCAAAACCTATGCTGGTGTGTGTGTGTGGGAGTGGGGAGATGCGCATCATATAAAGAGAGAGAGAGAGGCGGGCACAGGTCCCTTGGCCCCGGTATCTCCTCCCTGCCTTTCCTTCCTCATTCCTGCTGTGTGACGGTAGGCATTTGTGTTGGCTTATGGACCTCCCTCCCCCCTCCTTGTTTGACTGTCTGACGTGAGGGAGAGATGTACTGATCGCTTGGGGATAGAGGGATAGAGGGGGGGCACCATCGCACATGCACGCGGGGCACCACGATGGACGCCACAGAGCGATGGGTGCGATGAATGTTGGCCCTGTCGACGCGCAGGAGGAGCTCGTCGGGGTGGACGCACTCTTTGCCTCCCTCTACCTCCTATTATTTGCCTTAGACAGCACCGTATGTGTGATTCTGGCTTCCGCGCTGTTGTTGCTGCGTGTCGGAGGCGAGGAGCGGCCTCTCTTCCCATCCCTCGCTATGTTCCCCTTGCTGCTGCGGCTGCTGCTCCTTCTCGTGCTTGGCGATGGCCCTGTCCAGCCGCGGCGTCTCCATCGGCTCCATGTCTCGGGGCACGCCCAGCACCCCCCACAAGGCAGTGAACAGGCCAACAG
Source organism: Herpetomonas tarakana (assembly GCA_030849825.1). Classification (NCBI taxonomy): domain Eukaryota; phylum Euglenozoa; class Kinetoplastea; order Trypanosomatida; family Trypanosomatidae; genus Herpetomonas; species Herpetomonas tarakana. Next base: position 29,809 of record JASAOB010002872.1, read on the forward strand.
CGGCCAGCACCAGGCACGTGCCGTTGTGGCCGATCACTCGCACAAGAAAGGACACACCGCCGGCGCCAACGACGTGGCCGAGATCGGCCAGCGTCCGCATGATGCCAAAGAAGGGGGCGCCGTACACTTTGGGTGCCCTATCCGCGGTCAGCGTCATGACGACACCGCAGCCCATCGCATCCGCAATGCCGAACGCGCAGGACACTACGTACAGGTGGGTGTGCGTGGTGCACAGGGGCAGCACGAAGAAGCACAGCGCTAGGCCAAGGGCGACAGGCGCCATCGCAACGTTCCTGCCCATGAAGTCCATAATGATGCCGCCGAGCGGGAAGAGGACGGCGCTGAAGACGAAGCTAATGCTGAGGAGGTAGGACACCTGCGCGTCGGTCATGTTCTGGCGCATGCCGGCGAACATGATGAGCAGCTTGCGGTTACTCCGCAGAGCGCCGAAGAAGACAATGTAGATGCCCAGGCGCCAGATGATGGGCCAGTAGTCCACCACCGTGTACCACAGCGCGCTAGGGCGGAAGAAGTGAATCTCACCCGCTCCCATGCCGCGGTGCACCTTCTCGCCTGCCCCCTCGCCAGCGGCGCGGCTCATATAGGCAATGCTGTTGTTGGTGCTGTGCTCGTGGCTGGAGCGGCCGCGCAGAGGGGCAAGCGGTGGCACCAGAGGACGGCTTTCGTCGCCGATAACGACGGCACTCGTTGCTGCTGCTGCCGCGGATGCCGCCGTGTGTGGCGCGCTGTTGCCACTCCCACCACCACTGCCTTCCGGCATGACGGGCTCGTCAGCGTCCGTGTGGGCCGGTGTTGCCGTGATGGAGGTGGCGCGGCTTGTCAGGCAGCTGCGGTCGCACTGCTCCTTGGCCTGCGTCGAGTAGTGTGCGACAATGATGGACACAAAGCTAAGAAAGGAGGTGAGCGCGGCGATGTAGAAGGCGTTCCTCGTGTCGCCGGTCCTGCTGGCCACGATGCCGGTGAGAAGGGGGCCGACAACATGGGACCAGCGCAGCAGGCCAGAGAGGAAGCTCATGAGCAGACCGCGGTACTTCTTAGAGGAGATGCCCGCGACGAAGATATGCCGCGCAAGGAAGAAGCCGCCAAGGGAGATGCCGCTCAGTGCACAGAACACGCCCATGGCGCCGAAGCCGCCGATGTGGGCACCCAGCAGCGCGGCCAAGACGTTGATAACGAGACAGGCCAGCATCACGTTGCGGACGCCGACGTACTCGACGATGACGCCAACGGGAATGTCCAGCGCAGTGCGACAAATCGCCGAGAGGAGTACAAACTTTGCAATCTGCGAGTGGTCGGCTTTGATGGCGCGGCCCACAATCGTGATGAGCGGGACCTCGATGGACCCAGTAATGCCGATGAGGATGTTGGGCACGTGCACATCGAGAATATGCGCCTTGAACATCTCTGTCAGCGTGATGTGCAACTCCGCCATGGCTAAGTGATGTAACTCACTAGAAGGCTGATAGATCACTATTGTGTGTGTGAGTGATGAGTGAATGTATGAAGGAGTGCAAACGGCAAGAAGGAGCGGATAACCCCCCCAAAAAAGAAGAGAAAGGCCAAATGTGTGTAGTTTCCTCTTGGGTTGCAAAAGGGGGGAAATACGAAGAGGAGGAAGGGACAGGGCAGTACACGAGGCAGTAGGTGTAACGCAATCCCTTGGCAAAATCGCCGTACGGAAACTCCCCCAGACTCCCTTCTTTCTCTCCCTCTCTCTGTCGTTTCCTTTGTTCTCTTCTCATACTGTTTTTCTCTTTCGCCTGTGAGGCTGCCCCTCTCTCTCGTTTTATGCTGGCCTCGTTGTGGCCGAGGCGTCGGCGGAGCAGCAGCCCTTGCAGCCGCACACTGCGCAGGCGAGAAAGCTCTTGTTCTTCCGCTGCGCCGCCGGCACGCGGCAGATGCACGTTGCCCTCTCGCTCGATCCCAACGACGACGACGACGCACCCGCCCTCACCTTACGCTCCTGCTTGTCTCGCAGTGCGAACTTTGATGTGAGGTTCGCGGCCACGCTGGCAGCACCGGGCACCCCGCAGGCCGTGCAGCAGAGGTGCTCGTAGCCGGGCAGCCGCCAGCGCCTCGCCAGGCCGCCGTCGATAAAGTTCATCTCGCAGCAGTAGTCGTACACTTCCTTGCTGATGCGGTGCTCACGGAAGCACGCGTTAAAGACGTAGCGGGTGCGCGCGTGGTTGATCTGCGCGACACGCCACAGCGGCGGTATGGGGCCTTCCGAGAGCGCTAACTCGCCTTCCGGCTCGCCTGGCTGCTGCTGCTGCTGCTGCGCGGACTCCTCCCCCTCGCCCCCCTCGTCATCGTCACGCGGCTTCCCCTCTCCGTGGTTGTCGCCGCTGTCTTGCGCGCCATCGGCCTCGTCCTCCGCTCGTGCGCGTTTCTGCGCCTTGCGAGCTCGCGTCGTTTGCCCTACCACGCCCTTGGAGTCGTCCTGCACCGCCAGCTTCATCTCCGCTTCGTACTCGTCCAGTTTGTCAGCGACGGTGTCAAAGCCCGGTGGGGGCTTCCGCATCCCGGCACGGATGGTGGGCATGTATGTATAGTGTGTGATGAATCTACAATGATGATGGGTGTCTGTGACTGCGGCGAGGGAGGGTGAGGAGGAGGAGGAGGAGAGTGCGCTCCCATAGCAGACATAGCGAAAGGGAGAGAGAAGTAGGGCGAGTCAAGGTGAACAGAAGTATCCTCAGGATGCCTATTCAGCGCAGGGGGATGGCGTCTCCCCTTCTTCTCCCTTTCCCCCTTTTTTTATATACTCGTACTCCACGATCCTTCGCCTCTGTGTGTGTCCACACGGAAGAGGGGGATAGGGTAAGTCTGTGTGTGTGTGTGTGTGTACGTATGTCGTGGAGTTGTCTATGGGATGAGAGTACGAGGTAGAGAGAGAGAAGGGAAGGCAACACACAGCAAACAGCCAGTCACTCTCCCCCGCCCCCTCCCGTACTCCCCTCTTCTTGTTGTCGTCGTCCTGGGGCTCCTCTATGCATAGTCCTCCCCCGAGGTGAAGGTGACGGTCGAGCCAGTGAAGCTGCGCACCACATCGCCACCTGCCATCACGGCGAGCAACTCCATGAACTGCCCCGGCGCGAGAGGGCGTACGCCGGGTGCGGCGTGCTCGTTGAGGGCCATCCTCAGCTCTGCCACCGGCGCCGACATCTTCCTCTGTGCGATGTAGCGCTTCTGGATGACCTCCTCGAGTCGCCGCATGCCACCCTCCACGGTGTTGCCGGCGGGGTCCGCGGCGTGGAAGATGTCCATGTTGATGAGCCCGGTGCGTGGGTCCGTGGCGGCCTCCTTTAGCGCAGCGCTGATAAGCCGCTTCGCCTCCACCACGTCCTCGACGCTCACCTCGCCCGCGTAGCGCATCTTGGCGCGGGCCTCGGCAAGACGGATCATCGACTCCAGCTGGCGCAGCGTGGCCGACACGGTCCTGCCGCCACGGGCACGGCGCAGGTCCACATAGGACGTGGCCAGCTGCCGGTGGGAGCCTTCTGTAAGCCGGGGGAACACGGTGTCCCTTGCGACGGCCACGTACTCGGACAGGATGGGCTGCGGCATGTACGGCGCGCCGTCCTGCGCCACCTGGAGAAACGCTTCACCGTCGTACTGCAGCAGGACCGTCACGGGGAGCCCCGTGACGGCATCGACTGGCTGCGCCGCCTTTGCTGCTGCTGCTGCGCGTGTGCTCGCCGGGGAGGTGGGCGAGCCCTGCTCTGTTGCCGTGCTGCCCACTCCATCCACTTCTCCCCCTTCCTCATCGACGTAGTCGTCACCATCCGGCCGCCCACGATGCCGGCTGTCCTCCAGCGTCTGCCGCGTCCTCGCGCCACCGTTCTTGTCCATGTAGAGGGACAGGACGTGCGCGGCCAGGCGGCGGTCCTCGCCGGGGTCGTGCCGATCCAGTAGAAGAAAGATAAGGTCGAACCTGGACAGCAGCGTCGGCTCGATCTGCAAGTTCTCCACCACGTTCAGGTGCGGGTTCCACTGCGACTCCTTCGGGTTCGCCGCCGCCAGGATGGACGTGCGTGCGTTGAGCTGTGCAATGATCCCCGCCTTGGCCACCGACAGCGTCTGTTGCTCCATCACCTCGTGCAGGACGGAGCGGGTGGACTCGCTCATCTTGTCGAACTCGTCGATGCAGCACAGGCCCTGGTCGGAGAGGACAAGGGCACCGGGCTCGAGGACGAGCTCCCCCGTCTCGTGGTCCTGCACCACAAAGGCTGTGAGGCCGACGCTGCTGCTGCCCTTGCCGGAGGTGTACACCCCGCGCGGCGCAATCTCGTGCACCTGTGTCAGCAGCTGCGATTTGGCCACGCCGGGGTCGCCGCAAAGGATGACGTTGAGGGCGGAGCGGAAGAAGGCGCTGTTCGCCTGGGATTGGTGGTGCCCGGTGCTGCCGCCGCCCGTGACGCCGAGGAAGCTGGGGGTCTCGCCACCCTCGCTGGCGTCGCCGTGCGGGGGATGGGTCGCGGACGTGTTAAACACAAACGTTTTCGGGGTGCCGCCAAACAGCTGCGCGAGAATGCCCCGCTTCACGTCCTCGTGGCCCCAAATAGTCCGCGCGAACGAGTTCAAGAGAATGTCGTATATGTCGTCTCGGTGGGCGAGGCGGTGGAACATGTCTAGCCGGGCCGGGTCCATGGTGTCCACGCCGGAGGGGTGCTGGTCCTCCCGGCTCGCGGCGGTGGCCCCCGTTGTCGTCGCATTGCCCAACCTGCCGCCCCCCGCAGCAGCGCCGGCCGGCTGCTGCTGGCGCTGGTTGTTGCTCCGCTTGCCCTCCGCGAGGCGCGTGGCACGCACGAGTTCGAGGTGCACTGCGTCGATGTGGGTCGCAAAAACACTCTTGATAATGCGCGTGCTGGAGTTGAGGCGGATGGGGACGGACCGGTACACACCTGTCGCAATAACGCGGTCGCCAGGCACCACGGCGTCGACCATCGAGCCGTAGACGACGACAGAGATGGACACCGGGGTGTCGCCGTCCGCGACGTGCTCGGGGGACTCCTGCAGCTTGACAATCTGCTTGTCCTCGTAGATGGACAGGTTGTGCTTCAGCGAGAAGGAGTACCGCCTGCCGCAGTGGCTGCACTGGGTTGGCTCAAAGATGCGTCCCTTGTCCCCGCTGACGCTGCGCTCCGTCGCCTGGCAGCTCCCGCACTGAAAGGTCGCCACGCGGATCTCTGGCAGAATGCGCGAGACACGAATGACCATGCCCTTCACGCTCAACAGCTGCTCCAGGTGCTGTGGCGACAGCTGCTTCAGCGCAATGACGGCGGGCATGTGCTTGGGGGCCACGCTGATGATGACATGGTCCGGCACTGGAATACCGTGCCGGCTCTCCAGCACGTTGCGGTAGACCTCCTCGGCGACCGAGCCCATCATCTGCAGGCACTCCGTGGGGTGGTTGACCGTGTCCTGGTACATGACCGGCGCGGTGCGCTGCAGCCAGCAGAAATCCAGCTCGAGCGTTGTCCTGCCTTGCATGTGCATGCGAAGCATCTCCTTCAGGTAATAGCGCTCGCCGGTTCCCCCATCGGCGCTGCCCCGCAGTGCGCGAGCGCCGAGGATGGGACCAAGGAGGGAGGACGGTGACGCTGCGCCACCGACGCCGTCGAGGTAGAGCGAGGACGCTGCACCAGCGGTGACGACTTGGTCGGCGCCACTGCCACTGCCGTCTTGAGCCGCCTGCAGGTCGCGGAGCTCAAAGTTCTCGAGATAGAGGCGGAACTGCTCTCGAAACTCCTCTACGGCGATTCCCGTCCCCCAAATGTACGTCATGTCCTCCTGTCGCGGCTGCGGCGCCGGCGCCGGCACCGGCCGTTGCTCCTCCCGCTGCTGCTGCTGCCACGGCGGTTCAGCACCGTTGATGCTCGCAAAGCCCAAGTCGAGTCCATTCTGGCCACCGCCATAGTTGTCGTTGTGGTGGTGGGCCTCCTCCTCGTCCTCTGGCCGGCGAGGACGCAGCGGCGTCAAATCAATGAGTCCGTCAGGGTCCATTGCCCTTACCTAATGGGCTCGAGAAAAAAGAAGAAGAAGAATGAAGGAGAAGAAAGGTCCACGCCGGACGAGCGTGAGGGAGGGGGGCAGGGGCCGGACTGTGCGATTGCGTGAGGGTCCTCAGTGTGGGACTAATGGGTTGCGGACAACAACAACAGCAGGAGGAGGAGGAGGAGATACACAGTGCAGTATATGGTATGGTGTCTACATACGCTCTGCCGGGGGCACAGAGGAATGCCTTGCCGTTCCCTGCTGCGTGCGTGTGTGCGTGGGAGGACGGGTAGGAGGCGAGGAGGAGCGCGTGTCGAGAAGGTCGCCTTTTATAGCCGGCCACTTCCCGATGCCTAACTGTTTCTCGTTTAGGTAGGAGGCAGGGAGGGGAGAGGGGGAGGGGGGGGGGGGTGCTATCCCTCTCCACAAGGATACAGTCGACGATTGGCAACAAACCAGACGCAGCAAGAGAAGAAGGAAGAAGAAAGGGGGGGGGGGGAGGAGGGGAGGCAGAGAGAAATGAGTTTCCGATGATGAGATGAGAAGGAGGGAGGGGCTGGGAGGGGGAGGGAATGCAGAGGAATGCAGGATGGCGGATACGCTACCTGTCCCCTCGATCCTTCCCTCGCCTCCGCGTCCCTCTACAAAGTTCGAGCCTGGGATCCCTGACCACCCGCGCTCGCACGACGAATGGCGGCGAGAAACTTTGCCTGATCCGCCTTGAAAGCCTCGAAGTCGGCCTGCGTGCAGGGACCGTCGCCGCCGTAGACCGCGTAGAAGGCCCAGTAGTCTGCCGCCTCGATGGGCACGTAGAACCAGTCCGCGGGCGGCCCGTGGACGTGTGGCACGTCCTCGGGCACCCGTGTCGAGCCCACCGGGAACAGGGACAGGTGCGAGGTCACGCGGCGGCGGTCCTGCTCAGCGCAGTAGCAGGTCTTGTTGTGTATGGCTCCGGGATCCGCGAAGAAGGCGGCGCGATGCAGCCAGTCGCGAGAGATGTACACGACGTCCCTGCCACTGCTAGGGGAGAGGCTGTGCTTCTCGACAGCTTGGAGGAGGTAGTAGCGCGCCTTGTCCCGCAGCTCCCGCGCGGCGCCGTGGGACTGCACCATGGGCTGCTTGCGGTAGAGCAGGAGGTACTCCTCCGAGTTTGCCACCTCGTCGAGGTTGGCGGCGGAGGCCACGTCGTCGCTAATGTAGACCCACTGGTCCTCCTCGCGGCTGGTCTTGCGGACGTAGACGGTGTAGTGCCCGCCGCCAAGTGAGCCGTGATGGTTGACCACGCCGTCGAGCGTGTACGTGGACGTCATGTGCCCAGTGAGGTGAGAGGCAGCGGCGGCCGCGGTGGCGGCGTGGCTGAGGTTGTAGTTGCCCTTGTTGCTGTGGCTCGGGGCGGAGAGGGGCGAGGTCCTTGAGAGCCCCGCGACCGACCGGGTGCCCCCGCTGGCGTTGCCATCCTTGTCGTCCCCGTCGTCCAGTCGCAGGCAGGGAGGTGCCTGCGCCACGAAGCGGGCCACATCGGGATGCATGTAGTCCTTCAGGTCGAGAATCTCCGGCCGCCTGCCGCCATTCACAGAGGCCGGCAGCATCGGTGACTGCGCCTCCTCCACGCTCAGGGCGGACCAGGAGACAGGGAAGATGACGGGGTCGTTCTTCTTGCCGCCAAACAGCTGCCCCGCCTCGAAGCGCTTCATGTGCACCACCAGGTACTCGGGCAGCGCGACGAGCCTCTCCTTCTTGGTCGCCTCGCAGACCTGATTGCAGGAGTCGCACTTGTACTGGTTGCTCCCCTTCAGCTCCGCGGCCTCAAAGTGGATATCCAGGCACTCCTGCAGAGTCAGGTTGTAGTCCATTTTCGGCGCAAAGAAGGCGGCCAGCGCCTTGTAGAGACAGTAGAAGTACGACAGTGGGTTGTACCAGCAGAAGTACGAGTTCCGCTGCTTGGGCTTCAGCAGCTCCCCATTCTCCGTGCGGCGGACAATCTCCGGGTGGCGCTTGGCAAATTGCGCGCGCTGCTTTTGCGAAGGCACGTCCAGCATCAGCGTGGTGAAGGGCTCCACGATGCGCGATACGGCGCCGCACTTGCCGCAGGTGATCTCGGACAGGGTGTAGCCCTTGAAGCCGTCCGTGGCAGAGTTGCGGAGCAGCTTGGGAGGGCGGAACCCGGTGAGTGGGTCGAAGGGCTTGCCTTTCCGCTCCGCAATGCGCCGCTCCAGCGCCGCGTTGCTCGCGTTGACGGACTGCATGAGCCGTAGCGCTGCGAACTCGTGCGCGCTCCACACGCCTGGCATCGCTAGCACGCCGTTCTCCACGGGAAGAATGGTGGACATCTCCTCGTCCGCCAGCCGCGCGGCCTCGGTGGGGAAGCAGAAGCCTCGGCCACCACCGTAGTCACCCGCCGTCGGCGTCGTCGTGCTCCTACCACCACTCCTGCCCGTCTTGCCATGTCGCAGGGAGGGGGTGAAGGGCTCCTTCGTCGCTCCTCCCACTGAGGGAGGGCCGACGGTGGTGGTGGAGGAGGCCATCACGGCAGCCAGCGTCCCGCCGCTCTCGACCGCGCGGACGGCTGGCGAGAGGTTGCTGGTGTATCGCGCGCGCTGCGTCGCCAGGGCCTTTGCGCTGTCCTCGAAGCCGCGGAGGACCACGTCCACCTCGACATCCTGCCTGCCCTCCTCCTCCGTATTGCCAATGACAGCCGTGATCATTTCGGGGCAGTCCTGCTGGCTCCGGCCCGCAAAGGCTGGGTAGACGTCGCCGAGCTGGTCCAGCGCGGCGTGTGGGGACAGGGCGGACTCCAGGCCGCCCTGCTGGTGCTCCATCTTCCATAGCAGTTGCGCGAAGGCACGGTAGAGCGCGTGGGTGCGGACGGTAGTGGTGCGCGAAAGGAGCAGCGCCTCTCCGCTCGTCGGCCCCACAAACGCCGCGTCGCGCAGCGCAAAGACAAACTCGGGACAGTTGCACAGGATCTGCACCCCGCTGTTGAAGTAGCAGGAGTTGCCCAAGTTGGTCAGGGTGCACAGGATAAGCGGATGGAACATGCTGTGCTCCCCTGCCTTGCTCTCGTGCCGTGCCTGCCGCAGCAGCTGCTCCTCCGTCATCTCGTCCTCGCTGGCACTCTCCAAGGCTTTGCTGGCCGAAATGAGGACGTCCGTGCTGGCCTGCCCGTGCGCCTCGGCCTCCTCGCGCGTGACGGCGCTGCTGCCCGCCCCGCCCCGCTTGTGTGAAGGCGCCGTGTGGCTGCTCTGAGAGGATATGGCGGAGTTCTTGTGCGACATGCTGCTCGGCGTCGGCCCGGTGCTGGTCGTGGCGCTGTCCACAGTATACCAGGTCCTGTTGTTGTTATTGTTGTTGTGGCTGTTGCTGGTGCTGCCGGAGTCCCGTGGGGCGGCTGCTTCTTCTGCACCATGCCGCTTCTCCCGCTTTGGGGGCGGGGGGGAAGGGATGTCAAAGGCGCTAATGCTGTAGGACTGAGGGGACCTCACCTGGGCTTGCTCGTCGCCAGCGCCGTCCTGGCCCCTTTTCTCTGCTGGTGGGCTCGTGGTGGGGAAGCTGGCGCCGGCGTCCGTGGCCTCGTCGATAGGGTGGGCGTGCGTAGAGACGGAGTTGCTGGCGCGCTTGTTCGCCACTGTCGGCGTCGTCCCGCTGCTGCTCCCCACTGAGCTCATCGTTTGCCTTTGTACACAGAGAGAGAGAGGGGTGGAGAGGGGTGGAGGGGGGAGGGGAGAAGGAACGACAACAAAGCAGCAACAAACAGTGGAAGGCAACAAACGCTAGCAGAGCACGAGGAGAAGAGGGGGAGGGGAGAGAAGTAGAAAAGAGCGAAATGCTACTTGATGAAAGGAGAGGGAGTGGGAGTGGCTAACGCAATCGCGTCCTTGTGACAAGACAATATGAAGACACGGGGAGGGGGGGGGGGGAAGCAGCAGGCATGATTTTCAATGCTCCTTTCCCCCTCCCCTAACGGGTGTGTCGGCCCCAGCGAGGACAATCCCATTGGTCAGAAAGCCAAGGAGGCTCCGTGTCGAAGCACGCACTGCGCAAAGGTTTCCTGCTTTTAACTTCTTCTTCTTCACTCGACCGGGGTGGGTCGGTGGGGAGTGATCGATCTCGCAGGAGGAGGCAAAGCAGAGCAACAACAACAACATACACACCCACACCCACACAGGCGGCCCGACATTGACGGCAGGGCAGTAATAGAGAGATGGAGACAGGAGAAGGGGGGGGGGGGAGGGGTGTCTTGTGTGAAGAGGTATGGGTGAGGCAAAACAAGCCACGCAGAGACAGACGGACGGGAGGGAGGGATGGAGCGCCGAGCCACACCCCGCTCCCCTCCCCCTTCTCTCTCTCTCTCTATTACAAGAGGTACTTGGCCAGGTTCACATTCTTCTGGAGCTTGTCGGTAGCGTCCTGCACGACTTTCTCGTCAATGACCACTTTTGTGTTCTCGAACTGGTCGCAGTCGAAGCTGTACTTGTCCATCACCCGCTCCAAAATGGTGTGCAGCCGCCGGGCCCCAATGTTCTGCCCCTGCGCATTCACCAAGCACGTCACCTTGGCGAGCTGGTCGATGCCGCTCTCGGTGAACTCGAGCTCGATCTTCTCCGTCTTGAGCAGCTCCTTCTGCTGCATGAGGAGGTTGAACTTCGGCTCGGTGAGGATCTGCCGGAGGTCCTTCTCTGATAGCGCCTTCAGCTCCACCCGCACCGGCAGCCGGCCCTGCAGCTCCGCGATCATGTCGGACGTCTTGGCAACGTGGAAGGCGCCGCTGCAGATGAACAGGATGTTGTCCGTTGCGATGACGCTGCCATCCTTCATGGTCACGTTGCTGCCCTCGACGAGGGGGAGCAGGTCCTGCTGGACACCTGTGGAACTGACGTCGCCGCTCTGGCCCTGCACGGAGAGGTCCGCGACGACCTTGTCGATCTCGTCAATGAAGACGATGCCCTCCTCCTCGGCCATCGAGCGGGCCAGCGTGTTGATCGAGTTCTCGTCAATGAGCTTGTTGAGTGCCTCCTGCATCGCCAGCGGCACGGCCTCTGAGATCTTCTTTGTTACGATCATCTTCTTCGGCGGCGCCGCCACGCCCAGACCGAGGAGGATGCCGACGCTCTGCAGGTCGACGCCGGGGCCGCCCTGTGGTTTGCCGGCCGGCGGCGGTGCGGTAATCTCGATCGTGACGAGGTCGTCCTTGAACTCGTCCTCCCAATGGGCCTTGAAGTACTCCAGCGTGATCTCCTTCGCCGGCTCCGGTCTGGCCTGCTCGGGCTTCTCCTCGGACTTCTCCTCTGCGTCCTTGGCCTCAGCCTTTGCCTTCTTGCCTCCCTTCTTCGCCCTCTTCTTGTTTGCCGCCGCCGCCGCCTCCATGTCCTTCTCCTCCTGCTCCACGTCGATGCTGGCGGTGTTGCGCACCGCCTCGTCCATGGTCTGCAGGCGTCGCTTGACGATCCAGGAGCTGTACACGCTGTCAAGCACCATCGCCAGTGCCTCCTCGTTCCGCTCGGCGGATAGGGCTTTCTTCGCCTTCCCCTTGGCGTTGCTGTAGAGATCCTCAATAATGGACTCCACATCCTTCCCCTTGAAGCCGACCTCGGTGTAGCGCGTGGCCTCCACCTTGATGAAGGGGGCATCCGTGATCTTTGCCATGCGCCGCGATATCTCCGTCTTGCCGACGCCGGTGGGGCCGATTAGCAGCATGTTCTTGGGCACCACCTCCTTGCGCAGGTCCTCGTCCTTGAGCTGCCGGCGACGCCAGCGGTTCCGCAGCGAGACCGCGACGGCCTTCTTGGCGTCGGCCTGCCCCACAATGTGGTCGTCCAGGATAGCGGTGATCTTCCGCGGGGACAGGTCATCCAGCTTCCCCTCCTGCGCTTTTGTGATAAGAAGCACGTCGGGGCCCGGTGTGCTGGCCGCTGCGGCCACGCACAGCAGCCGTCGGCCCGCGAAGCGAAGCATGGTGCGGGGTATTAGGAGAGGGGGAGGGGGAGGACTGAGTGGGTGAGGAGACAAGGAAGGAAAGAAAGAAGGGAAGTGACAATGAGCTACGGAGAGCAAAGTGTACGGGACAGTATGAGGCAGCAGCAGCAGCAGCAGAGAGAGGGAGGGAGTCGTGAGACGAAGGGAGGGAGCGGGTGTGGTGTGGGTGGGCGGGTGCCATGGTGGGGAGGGGAGGGGGGGAGGGCGATATCTGTGTCCCTTACGGTTTCCTTACCCCCATCTCTTCACCGCGCGTCGCGTCTACAAGCCGCGGCCGGTGATCCCTTGTGGCGGCTGAGAAGGGGGACGGAGGAGGCGGAGATGACAAACTTCCTTCCCCCTTCACTTTGGTGCCGGCCCAGGAGCCCAGTGGCTAGCGCCACCTCTCTATCGCTTCTTTTAGTGGGGGGGGGGGGGGTAACACAGGAGGAGAGGAGTTGAGGCGGAGGGGGAGGGCGATAGGTGTGCTTGAGTGTGCTTGAGTGAGTGAGTGAGTGAGTGAGTGTGTCAGCGAAGAAAGAGAATCACGAAATAGTATTAGGACATGACAACCGCAAGGAGGCAACAGGCAACAATGAAGGAAGGTTAGGAGGGGAAAGAAAGGTAGTGTTGTCCTTGGTAGTTCATAGCGTACAATTGCGAAGCGGGAGTGTGGGGGGGGGGGGGGGATGAGGAGAAGGGGAGGAAGGTGGCGCCAGGGAAACCAACGATGGACAGTGCATGTGAGGGGATGGGACCTCCTCGTTGGCCATTCACACACACAAGACCGACAGCACGTGGAGACGCTCTAGAAGGAGTCGCTGCCCGTCAGCATGGGCCCGTACCGCCGTGTCACGTGCAGCGCTGTGAGGATGACAAAGAACATCGTCAGTAGGAAGGTCAGGATCGTAGGCCCTGTCACGTCGTCGAAGCGAATCTTCCGACGGGCGTAGACGCGGCGGGCGCGGGCCTTGAAGGTGAAGTAGGCGTACGTGAGCGTGAGGATGGCGACCACCTCCATCAGGACCCCCAGCACGAGGTGGAAGTGGCTGCGCCAGACAAAAGAGAGGGTGGCGACGTCCTTAGGCAGGAAGAGGCCCTGGCCGAAGCGGATGGACAGCAGCCCCAGCACGCCAAACTGCGTGGCAAAGTTCACCCACTTCACCATGTACCGCTCCGAGGTGAGGAGGGTCTTGGGGTCGTACTTCTGGGGCACCTTGATGCGCTTGCCCGTCTGCCAGGGGATGGTCCCGGAGAAGACAGAGGCCGCGGCGAGGCGGCCAGCTGGGGAGTAGCACAGCGGCTCCGCACCATTCTCGCTGTACGGGTACAGGTGGAAAGTGGTGTAGGACTGGTGGCGGCGGTCCACCGAGTACTGAACAATGGGTGGGAGGGCCGCCGTCATGGTGCCGCTGCTCGCGTCCTGCTGTTGCTGCTGCCCGTTGCTACCGTTGTCGTCCTCCTTGGTAATGGCCTCTCGCTCCTCCTCCCCTGGCGCTGGCATGTCCTCGAGGTTCTGCCGCTTGCTCGTGGAGAGCGACGCCGACTCTCCCTTCTTCTCCGCCTTCACGCTCGCGAGGACCTTGCGGTACACCTTGGCGTAGTCGGTGCGTGACAGGAACTGTGCCTCCGACGCACCCACCGTCTGCGTCTGCGCGGGGTTCATGCCAAAGATGAGTCTGTCCGTCGTGCGCTGCACACAGCCAGAGGCAAGGCCCATGGTTGGGTCCCACTGGGACTGCTCCGGCTTCGTCGACGCGCGGATGTCGATGTCGAGCTGGTGCATCCAGTAGGGCACCATGCTGATGTGAGTGGTCTGGCCGTAGAGGGAGGCGATGCCGTGCGCGTACTTGCTGAACTTGGGCACGCTCTCCATGTAGCGGCAGCCCATGAGTTCCTCGATCCACGGCGCGATGCGTTCGTTCTCGGCACATTGGAGCTTGATCTCGATGACGGCGTAGGGAAAGTGCGAGACGGGGGCGTCGCCGCCGTTGTAGCGCCAGTGGTGGTCCAGGCCAAAGTCCTCGGCGCACATACGCAGGTCGGTGTCGATGCTGACCCGAACGGTCTGGTCGGCGCCGCGCTGGAAGGCGGCGCGGATGCACTGCGTTCGCAGGACGGGCTTTAAGTTGTACGCGTGGATCTTGGTGAGAATCTCCGTTGCGAGGGACTTGAACTTCTCCTGCTCCGACACGCTCGCCTTCTTCTTCTGCAGCTTCTCCACGGCCGGGATCAGGCTGAGCTCGCCCGCCACAAACTTATCCACGTCCTTCTCCTTCACGGAGAAACGCCGCTTGTTGCTGCGCTCGCCACTCCACGCCTCGTGGTGCACTTTGATCTCCATGAACACGTTCTCGTCCGGCTTCACCGCGTTCCAGTCCTCCGCGTAGGTGTCCGAGTACCAGCGCATCCGGATGAGCGTGCTCCCCTCCAGCCGCTCCAGGCGGCGGTGGTAGAAGAGGAACTGGTTGTTGTCGTAGTAGACGGAGCTGACGGGGGAGTACAAGCGGAACGGCACGTTGCGCTCGCGGGCGGCCTTGAAGGTGTCCGTGAAGGTGCTCAGCGGCAGGTGGGGGATGATGCGGGCAATGACGAAGGGCAGGTCCTGCGCGTGCACCCAGTACTTCACCGAGCGGCGATCAAACACCTGCGAGCCGACGTCGCCAGCGGCAATCTTGTCCTTCCCCTTTGCGGAGATGCGATCCTCGGTGGAGTGCACCCGGTCGTACACCGTGGATAGGTAGTAGAAGATCTCGTCAATGGAGAGCGCCAGGAAGTCGTGCTCGCTGTAGACGTTCTTCCACCTGTCGCCGGTGGGACCGAGCACGGAGTAGCGGTACATGCGGGCGATAATGTGCTCAATCGTGTCCATGTTGAGGTTCCTGCACTCGACGAACCGCAGCAGCTCGTGCATGATGGCATCCGCAACGAGCCTCGCCTCCTTTGGTGGCAGATTCTTGACGTTGCCCTTGGCGAGCGTGTTGAGCGCGATGGACGTGTTGGTGGTGAGGTCCTCCTCCTCTGCCAGGTACTCGGACGCTTTGAAGAGTGACGCGGCGACAAGCGTCAGCTCCCCCAGCTTGCTCTCACACCACTTGTACACCCGCTTCTTCTGTTCCAGCAGGGAGGTGTACAGCTCGTTGGGGGTGGCCGGGTTCGCGATGTCCTGCTTCATTCTGCGCAGAATGTCCTTGGTGGCCTTGTAATCCACGTATGCCCCCTCATCCCGGAAGTCGGGGTACACGGCATTGCGCCACGCCTTGCTGTACGGCATGCCTCACCCGCACACACCACCAATGGAGAGGGGGGGGGGAGAGTGAGTGAGAGATAGGGCGGAGGCACTACTGCACGCAGATTGTTCCTGAGTAGCAGGAAGAAGAAATGACTTCCCTTGGGCGGCCAGTACACAGACACACGTAGACATGTAGTAGATGGGAGAGAGGGAGGAGAGGAGCGATCTTTCCGTTCATGTGAGGGGCTCGCCATGGAGCAAAGCACTCATGCACACACACACACGCACGCGCGTGCACTGGTGTCGACCCGTGCCGTCCCTGCCGTTGCCCCGTTCCTCGCGTGAGGCTTATCCCCCGTCGTCACTGCAAAACTGTCTCCTTTTCGTGTCCTCTCAGGACGCTTCGCTGTCCGTGAAACTTGTTGTGTGCCTGTTTTGGCAAAGGGAGGAGTGGTTGTGAGTGTGACATTGGCAGATCCCCTCCCCCCCTCTTCCTTGCCGAGAGCGACAGAAGGGAATGAGGAGGCGGGGTGAGGGAGAGAGTGGGTGCACACAGGTTGGCGTACTGCCAGCCACGGAGGGGGGTCAGGGTGTGTGTCTCGGGGCGTGGCATTGTTCGCGAAAAATGAAGGGGTAGCTTACATCTATGAAAGTGGGGGCGAGGAGAGGCAGGGGGCAACAGAGAGGAGAAGAGCACATTGTGATGGTTGACCCGCGCCACACGGCCCTGTGCTCCCCTAGCCTCTGCTCTTACTTCACGGGCGGGGGGTTGTACGGGATGGGCTTGGTGTATATGTAGCGGTATGGGTCGTTGCCTACCGGCTTCCACGGCTTGTACCCCCTCTCGGCGCGGCGCAGCTCCTGCAGCTTGCGGGCCTTCTCATCCTCGGGGTCCTCAATGTACTCAGGATACTGCGTCAGCTCCTTGGCCAGTGCCCCACCGGGCACCCACGGCCTCGCGGCCACAGGCTGCGAAGCTCTGCTCGTCGGACCCTTCTTCGGTGGTAGCGGCTTCGTGAGGCTGTAGACTTTGGGAAAGCCGTGCTCGGTCTCGTCGAAGCAGCCGCCGCTGCGGACGGCGGCGCGGAACGGCGCACCCATCTGCCTGCTGCCACTTGCTTTCTGCTCCAGTGCTTCCCGGCGCCGGTTGCCCTCGTAGGGGTCCGAGACGTACTGGATCTCCCCTTGCTTCTGGATGGTCAGGCCGGTGTAGCCGTACGTGCCCTTCTTGGCGGGATTCGTGTAGATGAGGCGGTTCGTGTGCTTCCTGGCGGCTTCGTCGTCGGCGCTCTTCTGCTCGATGGGGGGGAACTCGGGCTCGTGCTTGTACGGTGTCTTCTCCATAAAAGTGCCGTAGTAGTCGCCCTTCCCAGAGGACTTGTGCGCGCCGCCGGCGGGGCGGAACGGGGGCTGCTGGAAGGCCGTCTTCCTGTCCTCCACGCTTTGGCGGCGGGCGGCAATGTCGTAGGCCTCGCCGCCCGCGACCGGCGCGTAGCCGCCGCTGATTAAGCTGTCCGTGATGTGCGGATGCCGCTTCGCTGACACGACGAAGGGCTTGGGTTTGTTGTTCGGATCCTGGCCGGGGTCGCGGGAGGAGCGCTTGTCGTACTCATCGCCAATGGTGATGTACACGGGTGGACTGAACATGACTCCTGAGGATACAGTGCGAGGGAGTGCAATAGAGTGTGTGTGTGTGTGCGTCCACGAAGGATGAGATGCAGTGTGTGTGCGTGTGCGTGTGTGGCTTGTCCACGTACTGCAGGGGAAAACGGAGGGGTAGGGGATGAGGGGATAAGGTGAGGAAGTAGAGGGGAGGGGGAGCTGTGTCGGGAGCGTGAGGCACAGCAGCGAGTGCGGATCAACGACCAACAACAGGGATTACATCCCCTCTTCCTTCTCTTTTTTGTTTCTCTGTTTCTCTTTTGATTTGATGCTGGGAGTCGCTAAAGGGAAAGGGGGGGGGGGTCACACACGGTTCTTTCGCTTCTGCCGCTGCTGCTCTCACTCCACGCCGTCTCTGATCACGGTGTAGTGCACCCAGGGGCCACAGCGACCGACAGCCCCCTCCCCGACCGGCTCCACCTGGCGCTGGCAGAAATGAGTCTTGTATACGACGCCGGGCTCTTGGCAGGAGGCGGTGGCGGCACCGTCGCCGGCCTCGCACCTCTCGGTAAGGACGACGGACTGGACGCGGGTGCCGTAGCCACCGCGTGGCTTCACAAAGATGTTTCGTTGCAGGTAGCACTCCTTCTCCACCGCGTCGTCGTCCGTCACGGGCGACTCCGCGCTGTCCGAGAAGTACTGCTGCAGCTCCTCCGCGGTGAAGCCCGCGCGTGGGTCCGTCGACGACAGCAGCTCTTCCAGTGTCATGGATGACGTCGGCGTCGCCGTGCTTGTCGCTGTGGCCGCAGCATTGTCCCTGAGCATCTCCTGCAGGTCGAACTTGGGTACATCGCAGAGGCACGTGTCCGCAAGGGCGGAGGCCACCCGTTGCGCCTCCACAGCCGATAACGGGGGCTCGCCTCGCGCCTGCAGTGGGTCCAAGGTGCTGTGCAGGGCAGACTGGAAGAGGGTGCGCAGTCTCGTCGACTTGGGCTCTGTCCAGTTGTCCAGAAAGCTGTTCTGCAGGCAGTGCACCTCGCCGTGCGCGAGCGGCACGCCGTTTTCAGCAGAGAAGCGGTTTGTCGTGTACTTTGCGGTGAAGGGCTCGTCGTCGCCGTCGCGATCTCCGAAGAGAGAGGAGCAGGTGACGAGGTTGTAGCCGGCGTAGTACGGAGGCCGGAGCGAGGGCGGCAGGTCAGCGTCCCCCTCGGCGTGCATCGCCTCCCCTGGCAGCCGGCCGTCCATCAGGTACTCCTTGATGATGGTGCCACGGGAGGTGGGGGGCTCGTACACCAACGTCCGCCGCTGCGCTGCCGCCCCGCCGCCGGTCGGGCCGGCATGCACGGGCACGCACCGGGTGTAGGCAAGGGTATCGGAGAGCGGCGCCGCTCCGCGCCAGGCGTCCGCGCCGTGACTGCGGATGTCGAACAGCCTGGGGTAGCGTTGACGCCAGCTGGCCTCGTCTGCGGCGGAACGGAAGCGCAGTGGCGCGGTTGGTGCGCGGCGGCAGTTGGTGACCGTTGCCAGCCGGCCATGCTTCAGCTCCATGCCCAGCCACGAGCCGCCAGCCACGCCGTCCACAGCCCACAGGAGACCGGTAGTGGTGTCCACGGCGAGGGGGTGGGTCAGCCGGTCCAGTGCCTCATCCCGATTGGTAATGATAAGAAAAGGAAAGCGCGCGCTGTAGTGGGTGACGAGCGCCAAGATGCACATGCTGATCGGCAAGAGCGCGCTGCTCGATGGCTTTGCGGGGGGGGGGGGGGAAGTGAACTGCTCATGGGCGGATCCATATGTCGTGCATACAGAGAGAGAGGAGGCAGAGGCGCGGGGTGACGAGATGGCCGGAGCTCGTCCGCATCACAGTCACACACACACACACACAAGACACGGGCACGTGCAGCGGTGTGCGCAGAACTCTCCCCTTCTTCTTGGTTTCGGATGCGAGGATGTGTGTCTGTGTGAGGGGGGTGGGGGGTGGGGGGACACAGAATGAGCGAGAATGTGAAGAGCAACAACAACACCAACGACGCCAGCAACCGCTCTGTGTGGTGGAAAGGGAAATGAGGCCCGCAGTCTTCCACCCCTCCATCCCCCTCCCAACCTCACCTTGCCGCCCCTTCCTCCTCGCCTCGTTTTGGTATCGGCAGGAAGCCGTCGCCCTTGCCGCCCCCCTCAATCTTGAAGTACTGCGGGAACATGGGCTCCTGCTGGTCCCAGCCGTACTTGCGTCGGAGCGCGGTGTACGTGTAGCTGTACTGAGGGTTGCAGTAGATGAAGTACGTGAGGAGGACAATGACGGCCGCCGCGCGGTAGTACCCGTGCCTCACGAAGCGCTGCTCGCCAGCGCTGCGGGGCCGACGGGGATCGAGCAGGTAGGAGAGCGACGTCCTGCGCTGGATCTCGCCCCGATTCGTGAAGTGGCTACTCATCTCTGTGTTGTGATGTTGTGCAGTGGATATGACTGCGAGTGCGTCTGCGAGTGTGTCTTCGTTCTTGTCAGGAGGGGCGGAGGGTCGCCGGAGTGGAAGGAGGGGAGGGAGAGAAAAAAGTAGGGGGTGAGGCGTCTTTCTCCGCGATAGCAAGTCCTGTGACCCACCCCCCTACTGCGAGTCCCTGGAGGAGGTCGAAGGGAGGGTAAGTGGACACGAGAGAAGTGGAGCTGGCCGTCCGGACCCACCTCTGCTTGGTTCCCTTGGGGGGATATGCAGCATATATGTATATATATCCTTATGTACTCGAGCGAGGTGTGTGTGTGTGTGTGTGACACGCCACACGAGTCGGCAGTCAAACGTCCTTTCTCCCCTTTTATTGTTTTGTGATTGCGTGATGACTAAGCTATAAGCAGCCGGGACGACTCCTTCCCTCTCCCATTAATCCTCGCTGCCCTATCGCTGGTGGTGCTGTCACATCTCCACTGTTTGTTGAGTGAGGAACGGCGGAGCGCGTCGGGCTCTACTCCTTCCGTTTCTCCTGGTAGCAGACGTGGTTGAAGTTCTGTGCGTGCTGCGGCTTGTGGAACTGTGTGCGGCACTCCTTCCCGTACCAGCAGTTTGAGCGCCGCGTCACCGACTCGGGCAGGTCGCTGGCCGGGATGGCGCGGCGGTAGTGGAAGACGAGCGCGCTGAACACGAGGGGGCCGCAGCGGCAGCACACGGGGCTATCGGCGGTGAGAGGCCCGTTCACGCTGGGCAGGTCCGGCTTCCAGGTGCCGTCCTTCAGCTTCTCCAGGCACGTGGCCCACACCGTCTCGGCAAGGATGCCCTTGATAGCGAGATACGCAGTCAGAATGGCAATCTCCGTGGTGTTGCCACCAAAGGTCTTGGCGGGCAGGCTGGTGAACCTGAGCTCGCCCACAGGGCCCAACAAACGACCCTCTGTGCCACCCGGCGTGGTCGGCGGGGGCTCTGCGGGGCACCCCTTGGGCATGTAGCTGGGCTGCCCGTCAGCCGTCTGCACCGACTCGCCGGCGTAGTAGCGACCGCAGTATGGCGCGCTGCAGAGGTGGCAGCGCTGGGGCCGCCCGCAGAGGGGCCGCTCGGGGAACAGCTGTCGGCAGCCCTGACAGGAGAGGTGGGGGCCGCCGGGGACGCACTGGAAGTGGTCCGGCAGTGTGGAGGGGTGGTCGCACTGCGGACAGCGGCCCTGGGTGTGTGTGGCGTGGAAGCCACCCGCCAAGGCGGCGTAGCGCACCCCCGCGGCCAGCAGCCGGCCAGGCAGCCCCACGCCCCCGTCCGCGCCGTCGGCATCGTTCGAGTAGTCGCTCCGATCCTCGGCATCAAAGTCTGAGCCGCTGCCGTTGTCGTCTTCGCCGCGACTGCGTTTGCGCAGCGATTTGCCAGCAGGGGGAATGTCATCCAGCGCGTCCAGCCGCCTCATCTCTTCTTGTGTGCGCCGCTTGCTCGGGTCCGCCAGCAGCAGCTGCTCAACGCAGCTTTGAATCTTGTGCGTCGGCCGCACCTCGTCAATGGCGCCGCGGCACTCGGCGCAGGTCTTGTGCTCCTCGCGCAGCCACTGGGAGATGCACGAGGCACAGAACACGTGCATACAGGGCAGCACACTGACGGGACGGTGGTAGATGTGGAGGCAGATGCCACAGGTCAGCTCGCCCACCATCGTCTTCACGTCCGTCTCCGCCTTTAAGCGTTGGAACACAAAGGCGACGTGCTCGTCCTCCGCCTCCTCGGTGACCCGACTACCGCCTGCCGTTGCGGGCTGGGGCTTGGTGAGACTGATGGTGTCCCCCGCGTGCAGCACCACCGCCTCTCCCTTCTTTACCCGTTCCCCATTCACAAAAGTGCCGTTGGCGGACGTGTCCTTGAGAGTGACGCGCAGCGTGACGGGGTCCAGGGTGAGGTCGCAATGCTTGCCCGAGAGTTTGGGCACATTGTCGATGCGGAAGGGGGGACGGAGGTCCTTGCTGCGGCCCAGCGTAACCGTGCCCTGGTCCTGGTGCAGCGGCACGGCGGCAAGGGCCGAAGAGGATGCCGGTGACGTCCCTGCCGTGACAGGCACCAGACGCGCAACTACAGGCGCCTCCACCGGCGGGGCCGCCAAGTCGAACATGTCATTTACCGACGCGGGGACGATGGGAGTGCGGTCACCATCGTCGCCGGACGGCGGCGGTGGGGCGGCCGGCTCCGACTTGGGGGTCGAGGAGGCCGACATCAGCGAAAGTGAGAGAGTGTGTATGCAGGGAGAAGCACACAATCAAAGAGAGAGAGAATGCGCGGTACGGGGGAGGGGGGGGGGAGTGGATACAGTGACAGCCCACGCGAGGATGTCGGCGGGAACAGCCAGAGCACACCTGCTTCGCCACAAGAGGGAAGGGGAAGGGGAAGGTGGTGTGCGAGCATGTGTGCTTTGTCGAGAGAGAGAGAGAGAGAGCGGCAAGGAGGAGGGAGAGGACAGAGGGCTGAGCGGCGTACCCTCCCTCCTCCCTGCTTCTCTCCATGCCCTAGCCTGCGGCATGTCCGTCGTGCATACTGGGCTCGGCCCGGAGAGGTGGATCGGTCCAGTCATGGTGCGTTCCCGTCCTCTCGTTCATATCTTTCCCCCTTTGTGCTTTTTTTTTTTTCTTTTTTGCAGGTTGAAGGAAGCAAGGTTAGATGAAGGGAGAGTGGGGAGGTGGGCAGGATCGCTCCGGCAGAGAAGCAAAAGAGAAGGAGAGAGGGAGAGATGGGTGTAGTGGTACGAGCAAGCATCAAAGGGGGGAGAGGGGAGGCAATGTCTAATAATGGTAGTAGTACGAGAAACAATGGCAGCCACAATAGCAGTGGACACAAGGACTTAAACGGAAGCAATGAACGGAGAGGTTGGTGTAGTGTACATGGGGAGACTGTGGGGGGAAAAGAGGAAGGCCCGACACATATCTCTCTCTCTCCTACGAGTCTACTTGCGTCAGCTGTGCGCGCAGCCCTGCTGACTCCTTCTTCAGCAGTTCCACCATCTTCTCCAGCTGAAGGATGTACCTCTGCTGCGACAAGTGAGCCTTACTCTCTAACGCGGTGGGGCCACCCGCACCGGTGGCGTCGCCTGTGGACGAGGGGTGAGCGGCGGCGAAGAAGTCGTCTTGGGGGTCCCGATGCTTTGGGGCACACCGGCCGCTGGCACCGGGACCCACGCTGTTGCGCATCCGCGCTGTCGTGATCTCGCGCACCGACGACAGCGGCGGCCCGGTGGAGTCCGCCCAGGCGACCGTTGCGGCCGAAGCGGTGCTGGGACCGAGGGATGCACTGGAGGATGGCAAGGAGTTCGCGCCGTTGGCGCCGCCCGCCGCACCGGCCGAGGAGGTGCTGCCGCCGATCCCGCTGGTGGCGGTGCTGGTGCGTGCGTGTTGCAGACGGAGCACGCGGTGGAGGTGGTATTTTCGAGTCTCGTTGAGAGAGTCGATGCGGTCGTCGAACTCCTCGAGCTGCTGCTTGGCCTCGTCGAACATCTTCTGGAACGTCTCGAGCTGGCGCAGCTTGATCTTGATGTCCTCGCGCTCGGCCAGCAGCTTGGTCCGCTCCGCGTCGGACGGCGGCGCGGAGGCGGAGCGGTTCTGCTCCGCCAAGTGGATACTGCTGCCGCCGCCCTGCTGCTTGCCCGCGACGTCCAGCTGGTGGTCGATGTGCTGAAGGCGTTTGGCAAACCCTTTGAGCGCGCTCTGGTACTTGGGTGCGTCGGTGGACTGCGTCTGCGCCAACACGCGCCGGCAGTCCTGCAGCTCCTGCAGCTCCTTCTCCAGCTTCTCCAGCTTGCTGACCTCGTCGTCAATTTGGGCCTGGATGCTCACGCTGTCTGCCGCCGTGGAGTGCGCCGCCGTCGGGGACACAGGACCACTGTCGACCACGGGGACAAGGGAGGCGGGGCGCTGTTTATATATGACACCATCGGCTGCGACGGGATGCGGTGCGGTACGGCCCCTTGCGCTTGGCGCCGCCACCGCGGCTGTGGGCGGCGGCGTGCCCTCATGGACCCGGGCCTTGATGCGCTCAATCTCGCGCTCTCTGCGCTGCAGTCCGCCCTGCAGCCGCGCCACCTGCTGCTCCGCCTCGCGCAGCTGCTTCTGCAGCGCCGCCACCTCCTGCGAGTGGGTGGCGCTCAGCTGTATCCCCTTCTTCTGCTCCGCGCGCCGGACCGCCTTCTGCCGTGCGGCCTCCTCGCGGAGCTTCTCTACTTCGTGCTTCAGCAGGTCGATGCGCTGCAGGTTCAGCGAGCGCATCCTCATGTCCTGCTCCGCGCGCTTGACGCGCCGGCGGTAGTCGGCCGCTCTGTCCTCTGCCTTGCGCAGCCGCTCCCGGTACTCGGCCTGCAGTTTCGCGCGGTCAGCGTCCTTCTGCTGCCGGTCCACCTCTGACTTCTCCAACAGCTCCTCGGCCTTGGCGAGCTCCTCCTGCAGCTGAGTCTTCTCCGTGGTAATGGCCTCCAGTACCATCTCGTACTGGTGCAGCTGCTGCATAATCGTGTCGTTCTGTCGCTCCAGCGCCGCCACCTGCTCGTTCTTGGCCTCAATGTCGGCGGACAGCTCCGCCAGCGCGGCGTCACTCGCGAAGAAGCTGGTGTTGGTCGCGGACGGTGGGCCCGAGGCGCTGGTGTCGTTGCCGGAGAGGGCGTGGCTCAGTCGCTGTTTAACCTCTTCCTTTTGGGCCTTGAGCTTCTGCAGGGAGTCGCGCTCCTCCTCGAGCTTCCGCAGCAGCGCCATATTCTGCGTGAGCCGGGTGCGGGGGCTGTCTGTCGCGCTGCCGGTGCTGTGCGCGCAGCTGCTGATGCTCGCGTTATCGGTGGGCGTCAGCATGCTCTCCAGCTCCAGCACCCGCTCCTCCGCCGCGCGACGCTTCTCGACCTCGATCATGGTCGTGTACTCAGCATTGAAGAGGTCCTCCTCCAGCCGCTTCGCCACGGCGCGCTCTTGGCTGAGTTGGAGCTTGAGCTCACTAATCTGCTTCAGCATCGCTGCTGAGGAGAGTTCCTCGGTTCTCGCGTCCCCGCCGCCTCCGCCACGGGGCAGAGGCTGTCGGCTGTTGGTGCGCTTGCGGCCCCGAGTCTGCCCGTTGCCGTTGCCGTTGCCGTTGCCGTTGCCGCCGTTGCCGCCGCTCCCGCCCCCGCCGTGCTCTGCCGCGCCGATGACACTCGCACTCCGGTGGGAGGGCTGGCAGACCGCGGAGGCAGTGCGGGAGAAGCGGCGCGGGCCGCCGCGGGAGTTGCTGCGCATGTTGGCGTTGCCCTGACTGAGAGCTTGCGCCAGTTGCATCTGCACATCCTCAAGCTCCTTCCGCAGCGCCAGAATGACGCGCTCCGCCTCCTCTGGGCTCATCAGCATGCTGGACACGGCGGCGACGAGGTGGGGACTCGTTTTGATGGACTTGGCCCTGTTTGCGTACTTGAGTGTGTTAAGGGTTTCCTCGATGCTGGACTCGAGGGGCGATATGCAGGCCACCATCGCCGTCTTGGAGTTGCCGCCGAGCATGGGCTGCAGCAGTCGTGTGAGCTTCGACGAGCGGTACGGCACATGCGACTTCTTTTCGCACAGCGCGACGATGACGTTGCCGAGGGCGAGAAGGCCGCCATTGATGCTGATGCCTTCGCGCATGCGGTCCATCACGACATTTCCCGTCCCGTCCGCCACGAGCATCGCGTCCATCGGGTTTGTACTGCCGAAGAGGGAGGAGCTCACGGATGGATCCATGCCGACACCCAGCGACTTCTTGAAGCGCTCACTGCCCGCCAGGTCCACGAAGCAGCAGCGTGAGACAACGCCTTTGCGCTGCAGCGTCAGCGTGACGACGCAGTGGGAGCGGGAGCTGGTCGCGTTCATGAGCGTTGTCGCGGTCTTGCGGTTGGCCGTGGCGTTCTCGATGCAGGCAAGGAGGGCCTCCTCCGTCTTTACATCGTACTCGGACAGACCCGCCACGTACACACCGCCCTTGGGGTCCTCGCGAAGAGCCAGGGCAGGACCCGTGGCGCCGCCACCGCTACCACCACCACCACCGCTAGGAAAGTTGCTGTTCATTGTGCCCGACGCCATGGACTGCCTATACTGCCGCGCGTTCCCGCCGCCACCGCTGCCGCTAGGGTTAGGGCTACCGTTCGCGGGCGATGGGGTGCCGGAGGAGCCGGTGCCGTTGTGGTGGGGCTGCGGCACCGGCGAAACGCCCGCGACGTGTTTGAGCGTAGAGGCTTTGTTGTGTAGCAGGTCCCCGACGTGCTCGTTGTACACCTCCAGCGCGCTCATCCGCATTGTGAAGCCGAGGTCGGCCAACTGCTTCTCCTCTGCCTGCGCGGCTTCCTCTTGGAGTCTGCAGAATACTTCCTGCACCACATCGTTCGACAGCGCGGCCATGGTGAAGGTCTTGCCCGCACCCGTCTGCCCGTAGGCGATCGTGGACACGTTGAAGCCGTCCAGAAAGGCGTTGGCCAGCGGCTGGCCAAGGGCAACGTAGACGTCGTCCGAGGAGGCCGACATGTCAAAGACGGTGTCGAACGCAAAACAGCGACCATCGCCCACCACGACTTGGTTTGCCGTCGTGCGCACGCAGCCGAGGGGTACTTCATTCGGCAGGAAAGGCCTCACACGGACGGCGACCTTGATGTTCTCCGACATGGCTCCCCTCCCCCTTGTGTTGTTTTGTCTTCTGTCTGGTGGCGTGCTTGGCCAGAAGGACGCACACGCAAGACGAGGTACGCCAATGACACCAACTCCAGAGAGAGAGAGAGACAAGGATGATGATATGGTATAGTGATGGAAGCAGCAGTGTATTCTACCAGAGGATACGCGAAGCAGGACGCCCCCCTGTGCGTGTGTGTGTGTGTGTGTGTGTGTACTTTTGTATAGGTGAAGGGTATGTGGGAGGGACTAAGGAGGGGGGGGGGGGAGGAGGGAGGGAGGGAATGACCACTGAATCGTGTCAATGGCTCCTGATATTACGGGACGGGAAGGCACGAAGGAGGAAGGACACGGCATATCGGATGGAAGAGGCACTCACTCTCTCCGTCCTGCCCCCCTGACATCCTCCACACATACACACACACACACACACACGCACACACACACGCGCGAAGATATGGCGAGTAAAGGATAAAGGAGGGGGGTGACGGTCGTTACGTCTCGGTCCTCCTTCGCTGCATTCCTTGCTGATTCCTGTGCTTGGGTATTGACTTCCATAGGGAGAGAGAAAAGGCAGTGTAGGGGGTACAGAAACGCACACCGCATCCTCTCTCACCCTTTAGCATTCTTGCTGTTGCTGTTTTACGAGGAGAGGGACAGTGCTACGACAGCGCCGTGCCTTCACGCCGCACCGCGGTAGGCGTCCAGCGGGCTTGGCCTGCTCCGCTCCGCCTCCCGCGTTGCCGGGACGGGGCGGAAGGGCAGCAACCAGCTGCTGCTCACGTCGCCTCTCCTCTCCTCCTTCGCGCCGCCGCTGTCCATGGCCACAGACGCGTACGCTGCCGTTGGGTTCGGCTGCTGTGGCAGGTGGTGCACGACAAAGCCGTCGGCCTTCTCCCTTTGCGGTGACGGCGTGGGGTACTGAGGTTGGAAGGAGTAGTCCTCGTCGTCGTCGTCGTCGGACTCGTCGCAGGTGTACGCGGAGGCGGTGGAGCGGGAGAGGGAGCGGGTGCTGCGGTGCTGCATCTGCGACTGTCCCTTGCGCCTTTCAGGTCCTAGCTTGAAGCTGTCGATGGTGGTGGTGGCCATGGATGGCGGATGCTGGCGCTTGGTGCGTCCGCGACCGCTGGTGCTGTTCCTGCTGGTGGTGGTGGGGTGATCCGACGACATGCTGTTGTGGACATTGCCGTTGCCAGGTTTGGGCCTCCACCACTGCTCCGCTTCCTCTCTGCGTCGCCGGGCCTCCCTCTGCCGTTCCACAAAGGTGTCCTCGGCCGCCGTTGGTGCGCGGCGGCGCGGCAGTGGGTAGGCCTCGTGTACATGTGGCTGGAACGTGCAGTCTGCGTTGATGCTCTCGTCCGCTTCGGTCTCCAGCTCCGCACGCAGCTGCTCCAGACGCTTCTCCTTCTGCTGCGTCCACAGCTGCGCGCGCTCCGCCACGGTGAGGGCGTGGGCGGGCTCGTAGCCGAACTTGCCGACCGGCGGGCGGCCCGCCTTGGGCTGGAAGGTGCACTCGAGCATCTGCTCGGCGGTGGTCAGCGCCTTTCTCCGGCGCAGGTCATCCTCCTTCTTCTTCTGTGCCTGTCGCCAGAGCAGCATGCGGGCCTCCTCCTCGGTACGGGCGTGGCCGTCGCCCTTCAGCATGTTCACCTTGCGTGCCCACAGCTTCTCCGACCAGTCGCTCACCTTGGGCTTGAAGGTGGTCTCCTCCCTCGCCTCGCGCTCCTTCGGCGTGATGACCGGCTTCTTGAAGGTCGTCCCCTTCTTCTTCTTCCCTGTGCCTTGGAGGCCGGTGCGGTGCAGGCGACTGGAAGGGCTCTCCCCCCCACCTGTTTCCTGTTGCTGCCGCATAGCTTCCACCAGCACCCGGGACGTTTCGCTGATTTGTGGCCGGTGCGGATGCAGCGCAGCTTCCTCTTCCGCAGCCGTCACCTTGGGCCTTCTGCGGTACTTGGGCTCCACTGGCGGGTTCAGGTACAGGCGCTCGTGGGTGGGCTTGGCACGCACCGACGGATCGGTGTAGCGGCTGTGGGAGAGCTGACGCGACAGCGCGGAGAGTGTGGGTCTGAAGCTGCAGTTCATCGCGTAGGCCTCGTCGTACAGGTCCTCTTCCCTCGTCTGCTCCAGACTCGTCTGGTAAAGGCGTTCCGCAACGTTCCCGGGGCGGTGCAGCGTGCTGGCGTGAGAGGAGATGGACGGGGAGAAGGGCTTGCGCATCGCTCCAGTTGCTGGGGAGGCGGCGCGAATGGAGGAGACACCCAGAACAGATGTGTCTGCGCCGTCGCTGCGGCGAGAGTGCGGCACGGGGCTGCCCCTCGCCCCACCACCACGGACGCTGTCGTCGTGGTAGCTCCAGTGCAGCTCCGTGAGCGCGTACTGCCGGCGCCGCCGCTTCTCTTCCTGCAGCGAAAGGTAGTCCTCGATGGAGACGTCCTGCGGCCTCTGCTTCGCCGCCACTTCATGCGCAAAGGCGGAGATGCGCGGGCGATCCCGCACCCTCGACAGCTCCTCGAGCGTCTGCCGCTCCTGCATGTCCGCCACGTGGGCGTCGCGCTGCACTTGCCACTTCGCCAAGGTGTCGACAACGTCACCGCGCCGCTCCAGCCTCTCCGCCCTCTGCGTGACCCGGGGCTCGAAGCTGTAGGTGCCTATGATGGCCTCCTCGGCGGCCTGCTGCTGTGCCCGCATCTGCGCCTCGCGCTCTATTTTCTTTTGGTGGAGGTGGTGCAGTCGGTCCTCGATGGTTTCACTCTGCCGAAGCACCGACGTCTTGGCCGCCGCCTCCGCGTAGGGTGTGATGGTTGGCTTGAAGGGGGCCAGCTCCATTTCCCGCGCTTCCTGCCGCCGCCTCAGCAGCTCGATGTGCTGCTTGTACATGTCGCCGGTGCGGGTCAGGTAGTCGACCACGCTGCCCACGTCCCTGCTCGCAGAAGGGCCGAGGGCGAGGGGCGGGGTCGGCGCCGCGGTGGCCTCGGGGGTCGCCTCGGCCATCTAGAGAATGATGAGGGAACGTGAAACAACAACTGTATATATATATTTATGTATATGTATGAAAGAAGTGATGAGGGGACGACCCGATGTGCACCCCCGCTACCCCTACATCGAGGCGAAGAAAGGACGGAGAGGAGGAGGAGGAGGGAGAGCATTCAAGTGTGAATGTACGACCCACGCACACACGCACACAAACACACAGCACAGTGTACATATTGCCGCTGCCGCACCACCCCTCTTCTCTCCAATCTGCTTTCTGTTTCTCTCGCTATCACAAACACAGACATGCGTTTTTTTTTTTTTTTTGGGGGGGGGGGGGAGTCGCCTTATCATCAGTGGGTCATTTAGGAAGGGGCCCTGCCACACCTCTGGCGGACCGTTCATCGCAAATAGGGGGAGGAGAAGTGCGGACGGCATGTGCCACTCGGAGAGGAAGAGGTGGGGGTTGTGGGATTGTGGGATTGAGGTTGGCTCTCCCCTCCCCACCCCCTTTCCCCTCCAGTGGTATTACCTCAGCTTTGCACAGCGGTGGAGTAAATGGCGAGGGATGGAGGTGGGCATGCGACTGTCTCCCTTGCCCCTCTCATGCGCGGGCCCGCTCACGCAGAATGTCGTCCTCGATTTCCTTCTTTAGCAGCTTCTTTCTTGCCTCCATCGCCTCCAACGCGTCAAAGGTTTGGAGGATGGGGACAGCCATGGTGCGGTAGCGTTCCTCCGCTCTGCTCACGCCCACGCGGCAGGCGCGGTAAATCTCGTACAGGAGGACGCACGTGATGATGAAGAGCGTGTACACGAGCGCGTCACTTATGGCGTTCTTGGAGCGTAGCTTGATGCGCAGCCAGAATATGGACCACGCGTACTTGCGGCGCAGTGCGGCCAGCTGCACGCGGCGCAGCGGGTGGCGGTACAAAGGGGTCTGCACCTGTTCCACCCGCACCGCCAGCAGGTTCCTGTGGTAAGAGAGCATCTGCTTGCCGTACTCGAGGGCCTCCGGGAGTGTGTGCGTGCGCAGCGTGTGCTGCATCATGGGGCCGTCCTCGCCAACCTCCAGCAGCTTGCGGTAGAAGGTGCGTAGCCCACGCTGCGTCTCTGGCGTCAGCCGTTGCCTCTCACCGTGGCTGCCGCTACTGGCGGGGCCAGGCGCAGCGGGCTCCCCTCTCTCGCGTTGGCCGCCCTCCGCCTTTGCGCTGCCGGACATGGCCGCAGCCGCGCAGCAGGCAACACCATATCGCCTGAACATCTCGCACCCCCGTCTGGGACGTGGTCAGGATAGCGTGTCCCTGCCTCTCTCTCTGTCTCTGTCTCTGTGTGTGTTAATGAATGAGTGGAGGATTAATCGGGGCTACTGTCGTTTGTGTGTTGTGCTTCCTTCGCAGTAGTTGATGGATAAAGGCGGGAAAGGCGAAAGAGGAGAGAGCGAATGGGGAGGAAGTTGCCACACATGCGCTTTCGTTGGGGGGCGAACGAAGCCATGTGGCGGGTGCTCGCACCACGCAAGAGAGAAGAGCTCCCTGCACCGCCACAGAACGGGAGAGTGTAGGCTGTTTACCGATGGTGGTGGTGGAGGGGAGATGGGAGGGATGTTCCGGCACTCGACACGCTCGCAACGTCCCTCTCCCCCCTCCCCTCCCCATCTTTGCTTCCCCGGTTCTCTGTCATGAATGGGGGATAGGGTCCTCTTCCTTCTTCCTGTTATCTGAACTCTTTTGAAGTTGGTGAGGAATGGACACACCCACCATCAACGGGTAGCAACGCCAGTTCAAGTATAAAGGGGAGAACAGAGAGAGAGAGAGAGTCATGGAGAGGGGGGCGTCAGTTGTCCCTTCCCCCTCTCCTCTCTTCCCTCTGTACGTACAGCGGTGACTCTATTTCTACGAGACAAAGTAAACACACACACACGAAGCACACCAGAGGAGCGCGAGTGGGTATGACGCGTGCCGCGGTCCGAGGGAGGGGGGGGGGGAGCGAAACGGGGGAGCGGCATGGATGGTGCACGCGTGTACTTAAGTATGTGTGGAGGGGAGGGGGTGCATGAGGCTAGTGGCAAAGTTCCCAAAGGAGAGCCAAAACGCGGACAGGGAAGCAACGACATCAACAGCGAGGGAGACGACGACGGGTTTGGTATGGTGTATGTAGGGGGGCAAACACGTCCCCCCTCCTTACGTCACGCGAACCCCACGGGGGAGGGAGGCGGGCGTAGGTGGCGTGTGCGAGGAAAGGTGAAGGCGGGGAGAAAGTGAGAACAAATGGCGAAAGAGAAGGTATATAAGAAAAGGAGGGAGAGCGATGTAGGAAAAAGCAGCTCTAAGGAGGGTGTGTGTGTGTGGGGGGGGGGGGGGAACCGAAAGGGGAGTGGTGGGCGAGGGGAGAGAGGGAGAGGTACAGTACATAATCTAATCCATGCCCTCGTCCAGGCACGCCGCCTTACCGCTCGTTAAACTCAAAAAGCAGACGGGTCGCGCGAGTAGGAGCGACCGACGGACATGGTGTTGCGCATGTTGCCCAGGAAGCTCGTCGCCTCGGACAGCAGTCGAGTCTCCTGTGTCTCCAGGTTGTCGCGCTGTTCTCGCAGCCGCAGCTCCTGATCGATAAGGGCACGCTCGTGCTGTGTGACAAGCTGACGCTGCCGACGATGCTCCTCGAGGTCGGCCTCCTTCTGCTTCGCTGCGCGTTCGCGGTCGTCGACGGCGTTCTTTGCGTTGTCAAGGTCTCGTGCCCGCTGGGCGGCCTTGTCCTTGGCGTCTGCCACGGCACGCTCGCCCGCGTCGCGGCGCCTGGCGGCCTCGTCGGCCTCGCGGCCAAGGTCCTTGCCGACGGCGTCGAGGTCCTTAAGGGCGGCGTCGACCTGCGCCACATTGCGGTCAGCCGCGCGTACGGCGTCCTCGACCTTTGGGATGTCGCGCGCCACCATGTCCGCCTCCAGCGCCGCGTTCTTCTCGCGTTCCTTGGCCTTGTCCGCCTCGTCAGCGGCCTCGTCGGCGGCCTGCTTGGCCCTGTCCGCGGCGCGCTTGGCGTCCTCGAGGGCCTTCTGCAGCTGCCGCACCTTCTCCTCGGCGGCGTCGGCGTCGTTGGCCAGCGCCGCGGCGCGCCGCTCGAGCTTGTCGCCATCCCTGGCCACATCCTGCAGCACTTTGCGGGCCTCCTTCTCGCGCTCCTTGACCTCCAGCAGGTCCTTCTCGCGGTCCTTGCGGTCCTTGATGGCCCGGTCCTTCTCCTTCTTGGCGTCGTCCATGTCGCGTGCCAGTTCCTTCATCTTGTCCGTCGACTCCTTGAGGTCGGCATCGGCCGCGCGCACGGTGTTCACGGTAGCCGCCACGTCGCCCTCCGCCGCCTCGAGCTGCCGCTGCGCGCTGTCAAGGGCGGCCTCGGCTTTGGCCACGGCCTCGCGCTCGGCTTGAATGTCCTTGCGCAGCTGCTCCTCTTCCCAGAAGGCCTTGCTGCGGAAGAAGAGGCAATCCATCATGATGGGGTACAGCTTGGCGAAGCGCTCGAACTCGGCGTAGCTGATCCTGCCATCGCGGTTGAGGTCGGCGCGCTCGAACAGGTCGGCCACTGTCGCGGAGGAGAACTCGAGCCCCATGTTGTGGAAGCCGTCGCGGAAGTCGTCTGGGTCAATCATGCGCACCCCTTTGGTGTCGAACTCGGAGAAGACAATGCGGAGCTTCTCCTCCGGCGAGACGTCGGCGGCGTTGGAGGTGCGCAGGGCGAGTGCCGTGCTCACCGATGCGGCTCCGCCCTGGGGCCTGCGGCTGCTGCTGCCATCGCTGCCGCGACCGCCCGTGTACGGCGCCAGCGCGGAGCTGGTCGAGGCGAGCTGGCCGCCGCCACGCTGCCCACTGCCGTACTTGCCCGCCGCCGTGCTACCAGCAGTGAGTGCTGGTCGCGCCTGCTCCTGTGGTGGCTTCACCGCTGGGGGGATGGGCTTCTGCGTTTCCTTGTGCCACGGGTTCTCTGGCTGGAAGGCGTAGACCTGGCAGTAGTCGAAGAGCTGCGCGTCGCTGGACAAGTCCACCCATTTGCTCTTCTCGTCGTCGTAGATCTTCATCTTGGCCACATGAAAGGTGTGGGTGGGTACGTTATCCGGCCTCTGGTTCGCAATCTCCGTGCTGAAGGCGGACTCAACGGTGCGGCTCAGCTCTGAGGTGGAGGGGCGGTTGGGGAAGCTAAACTCAAAGTTGAGCTTGTTGCCAAAGATATCGGCGGCCACTTGCACGGCGAACATTTTGCCTTGCGCTTTGAAATACTTCTGGGGGGGGGGGGTGTAGGTGCGCAGACACACGCTAACTGAGGGGAGGGTAGGGGGAGAGGGAGTTATAGTTCTATCCGAGAGTGCGACACCAATATAGAAAGGAGAATAAGGGAGGAGAGCTGAGCTGTGGTGTGCAGTCGTGTGAGTGCCTAAAGGTTGGTTGCTAATCCGCGTGCGAAGGCAGAGGAGGAGGAGATGGGGGGGGGAAGGAGGGGAAGTTGGCGTACGGGGTATGCATTGCAGGGGCGGGAGGGAGAGAGCGAGCTGTGCCCCACCTCCTGCGATCCCCTTCACAGTTGGCAGGTGGAGGATTGGTGGTGTGGGGAAGGGGGGAACCGCTGCGGCTACCCCGTCTGTGTTGTCGCCGGAAGGTTGATTTGCATCGCGGACTGTGGAGGCCCACTGGTGGGGGAGTGAAAGGGGTGACACATGAAGAGATGTGTGGGAGAGAAGAAGGAGGGGGGGGGGGGGAAGGGGCTAATATAGAGCAGGGAAGGGACCGTGTGTGGGTGGGGTGTACTGAACTCCTGCAGTATACGAAGGGAGGGGGAGAGGGCCGTCTCTGCCTCTCCCCTGTTTTTCGTTCCTACTTCCCGCATCATCATCATCATCAACATGGCGTTGTTGCTCGTCATCACGATCACAGAGGGAGAAGAGAGCGAGAGAAAGAAATGACGGTGTGCCCTCACAGCGCCAGCAGCAGCACGGAAGGAAGGAGGGAGAGAGGGAGGAGGGGGGCGAAGGCGTTTGCGCGATAACACCATGTGCAAAGGAAACCGCACAGTGGAGGAGGAGGATGGACACAACGAGGATAGATAGAACAGAACAGAGCAGAGCAGAACATGAAGAGGAAAAAGAGAGAATGACACGACAACGCAAGGGCGACCCCGTCGCTCCGGGGAGAGAGAGCAATATACGGAAGGAACCGAAAGAATAGGGAGGACGTATATATATATATATATAGGGACGCATAAACAGGAAGGAGTATGCATGGTATGATATATGTGCACGAAAGGACAAAAGTCTCCGCCATGGGGAGGCGTCAGGTTGGCCGCTTTTTGCGCTGTGGGTGTGGGTGTGGGTGAGGGTGAGGGTGAGGGTGAGAGAGGAAGAGAATTGAGGACTTAAGCTGAGCTGAGGCTGAGCGGCAGCGGCTGTGCCATGTGTGTGTGTGGGGGGGGGGGGGGCGGGAGAGTGTTGTTGTTGTTAGCTCCATTCCCAGTGGAGCATTAATGGTGGACCAGTGGCTCGGCTGCTGTTCATTGCCACTCCGCCCCCCACGCAAAAGGGGGAGGGGGCTACTCTGTAAGGAAGGAGCGACAGATAAAATAGGTAAGCAAGAAACTGGTGGGAGAGGTGCACCTTGTCCCCTCCTCTTCCTTCCTTGCTGAGCCCGGCCAAGTGAGGCCAAGTGACAGGGCAGGGAGGGGGGAAGGGGAGAGGCAAACGGCACAGGAAAAGGTTGTAAGTAAACATATATGGACGTGTACTGCACTGTCCTTCACGAATGCTGGCTCCTATGTACGGGGGGGGGGGGGGTGATGCCACGCTATTCACGAGAAGAGACAAGAACAATGAGAAGAAGGAAAGAGGGAGGGGAGGCAACTGCTTCGGTTGGTGGTGTGTGACACCAAGACCGTTGCCGGCTTGCAAGTTTGGAGGAGAGAGAGAGAGAGAGACCGTTCGCAACGGAAAAGTCGTGAGAGAGGGCACATAACGAAACAAGAAAGCCAAGTAGTGGAAGGAGCTCAAGGTAAGGAGGTGGGAGTAGGGGAGGGGGGAGAGAGAGAAGGGAAGAGAAAGGGGGTAAAATACAGGAGGAGTGCGTCAAGGCAGCGGAAGGAAGTCTGATAGGAGGAAGAGAGAGAGGAGAAGGGAATGAGGAGGGAGAGGGAGCGACGGGTGAAGAAAGCACGGCCTACGTGTCGCCGCAGTAGCAGTCGTCGTGCTGGTCTTGTCCCGTAGTCCTAGTGAAGAGGAAGATAAGGAGTGAGAGAGAGGGAGGTGAACGGTATCAACTCCCTCGGAGTGTCAGGAGAGGGAGGAAGGAAAGGAGCAAAGGAGAAGTGGTGGTGAGTATTGAAGATGGCGTGCGATGTAAAGTAAGAACCATTCAGTGAAGAAGGAAGAAAGGGAAAGGAGAACGGAAGGGTTGCCAGCACACGTCAGAGGCAGGTGCGGGGTGGGGGGGGGTGGAGGAGGGGAAGGGAGGGCGGCCCTTGCACCACATCTACTCTCACGAAAGCGGTTTCGTGGTGATGGGTGCGTAAGCGCTCTGTGCCGCCGGCAGCTTCGCCGCTTCCCCCCCCCCCCCGCCTTGTCATCTGATGTGCAGCGAGCAAGAAGAAAGAAACGGTGAGGAGGGAAGACTGGTAGAGTGGGAGAGTGTATGTGTGATGGAGAGGAAGTGAGGGAAGGGGAGGGGGGAAGGAGTGAAGGGGTGGAGTGTGAATGAACGGAGCCGCGAAATGAAGTGAGGGCGTGGGTGGTGGTGCGTAGGCAGGCAGAAAGCCGTTGGGAGATGTCACAAGGCGGGAGTCCCATGGGCGGTGGTAGTTCAAGAAAGAGGAGAGGTGAATGCGCGCGCGTGCGTGCGGACCCTCAAACGAGGTGAGGAGGGAGAAGGGGGGGGGGGAGGCAATGGAAATGGAACTGAGCGAAGCAAGAAGAAAGAGCGATGATGAGGGAACAGGGAGCAGGGAGGAGAGAGAGAGGAGTGTAAGGGCAAGGAAAAGTGTACGGGGGAAGACAAGGGTGGTGGTGGAGAGAGGGAGAGTGGGAGGGGGAGGGGGAGGTGTGGCGGAGAATCAAGCGCACTGACGAGCTGCTCCCTCCTGTTGCTGTTGGCATGTTGTGATTTTATGCCAACTCAGCGTGCAAACGAGCAGCAGTATGAGTGGTTGTGATAGCCGTAACAGGAGGTGTAGTAGGTGCGGTAGGAGAAGAGAGAACAGTATGAACAGTAATGACAAGGAAAGGAGCACAGAAACGAAGGAGGGAAGAGGGGGAGAGAGGGAGAGAGCGAATCAACACTGGCCAACCATACCCAGAGGCGGACGCAGCCATCGTGAATGAAGCTAGTTGCACCTACCGTACAGCAATGAAGGACGGTGGTGGGAGGGAGAAGGAATGAGAGAGAGAGAGAAGGAGGAGAGGGGGAGAGGTGAGGAGTGTGTGGCATACGCGCGACGAAGAGAGACGATAAGAAAAAGTGTACGAGGGAGGAGCGGTGCGCCACGCGGCGTGGCCACACCAGTGCCCGTCAGGGAGGGGGGAGGGGGGAGGGGAGGGGATGGAAGGGAAGAGGGAACGAGTAGGTGTGTATGTTAGAGGAGGATAGGGGGGTTGAGGAGGAGAGGCTAGCGCCGCAGGGGAGGAGGTGAATGAGGGAGGGGGTGCTGCACCCCGTAGAAAGCACATCGACAGAGCCGAGAGAGTGATGGGTGGCAGGTAACGCATACGCTTTTCCCCATGGGGGGAAGGAGCAATGGATAAGGGATCGTAAGAAGGAGCTCTACTACGTAACGTGACGCTTTAGCGTTTGTGTTGGGACTACATCCCTCCTCTCTCCATGTCTGTGTGTGTGAGAGGCTATTATTTTTATTGCTGCTGTTACTGTTGTTGCGGTTGGCAGGCCACTTCCTTCTTCCTGCTCTTCAACAAAATGAATAAACGACCTTCCCCTGTCCCTCTGTCCACCTGCTCAGCTGGTTGCAAAAAGGAATGCCGAGAAAAGGGGAAAGAAAAGGAGAAGTTAGGGGTGTGGAGAGTGAAGGTAGCGTAGCGCCGAAAGTGA
This sequence comes from Herpetomonas tarakana, assembly GCA_030849825.1. Taxonomy (NCBI): domain Eukaryota; phylum Euglenozoa; class Kinetoplastea; order Trypanosomatida; family Trypanosomatidae; genus Herpetomonas; species Herpetomonas tarakana. Next base: position 66,734 of record JASAOB010002872.1, read on the forward strand.
CTGCAGCGGACAGGGCAGAGGAAGGAGAGCAGGGGAGTACACCACCATCACCGTGCCTGCAGGCACTGCACCGCACCCACTCCCGCCGTCTGCCTCGTCCTCTGCCCGTTCGCTCTTGCGCAAATCGCTAGCAATGACGTAGCTGCCTCGGGTCGTGGTACAATATCCAGCTTCGATACAGGTGAGAGGGAGAGGGGAAGGAGAAAATGAACAAACAAGCGTGGCGAACCAGGTGTACATGTGTACGGGTTGGTGTGAGAACAGGAGAGAGAGGTGGAGGATAGTGAAACATACTTTGCCTTGATGAAGCTCACGGAGGGATAAGAAGCACCAAAAGGTAATAATGAGTGATAATGAAGGAGAGAGGAAAACAGAAGAGAAATGGGGAGCAGGGACGTATATATGGAGGAAGAGAGAGAGAGAGAGAGGTGGTTCGAGCACTGCTGCTGCTGCGCTCACCGTGGCGAGAGAGAGAAGGGAGGAGAGCACACATGGAGGATGTTGGTGGTGGTCGGCCCTCTGAGCAGGAATGAAGTCACCACTTCTCTGCTTCTTGACGAGGTTGGCATATGGGCACGTGCGGTAAGTAGACCAACAGTGTGTATGGGGTAGGGGGAGAGAGAGAGAGAGAGGGAGAGGGAAGGACGGCAAATGGAGTACGGGATCAGGCATGAGTTGTGGGTAGAACGGAGGGGAAGGGAAGGGGGAAGGGAGAAGAAGAGACGGGGTACCAGGGATAGATCGAACGCACAATGAGAAGTTGAAAGGAGAGGAGGGAGAGGGGGAGTACGAGTTTAAAGGAGTAATTGATTGTGACCACGGGAAACTTCGTAGGGAGGAATGAAGAGAGCGACAGGGAAAGCGGGCCAGGGAGAAGTTAGTGGGCAGAGAGGGCACATGTCGCCCTCCCCTCTGTGCTGCTCCCACTGTCTCCTCTCAATGGAGAAGAAAAGGAAGGGCTTGAGGTGTGGGTGGGTGTGGGTGGGAGAGAGGGAGAGTGACACTGAGTGAAGCGAATGAAGGAGAGGTCCGTTGTAACACGTCCGTAGTGAAAGGGATAGAGAGGAGGGGGGGGGGGGGTGAAGAAGATATGGAAACAGAGTATGTCAGAGAAGATGGGTGGCAAAGCAAACGGTAAGCAGGTGGTGAATCATAAGGAAGCAGAAAAGGGTTGAAGGGAGGGGAAGAGAGTAAACGCAAGACTTTGGAGAAGTGTTGTGCTGTTTACTATTGCTCCCTCCCTCCCTTCCCTTGTGCGCTGCGGACAGAAGGGCGGGGCGGAGTGAGAGAGAGGAGAAGGCGGCGCTGATCCACTCCCATTCCGCCCTTTCGCATTTCTCGAAAACAAGAAGAAGGGGAGGAGACACGTTTCCGGCTAACCATATGAGCATATACTCGTACATGTGCATTTGGCTTCCCGTGTTGTGTCCGTCCGAAGATGTTCAACAGAGGAAAGGAGAGGGAGTAGAGAAAGGAGAGGGGGCAGAGGGATGAGGAGGGAGTAGAGAAAAAAGAGGGAGGGGAGAGATGAGGAGGGAGTAGAGAAAGGAGAGGGAGGGGAGAGGGAGGGGAGGGGGGAGGGGAGAGGGGAGAGGGGAGAGGGAGGGAGGAAACTATAAGAAAGGACGGGCTAATGTGCGAGAGCCTTTTACTGGGAATGGGAATCGACTCAGCCTTGAATCACGCTGCTCGCCGGCACGAGGACGTAGAGGAGCCCGTCCTGTCCCATGACATAGCCACTGCTGTTGACGGCGTTGGGTGTGCTGGCCACGGACACAGGTGAGGGAATGATGTTCGTAGTGCCCACGAAAAGGGGAAGGCCTTGCTGCTGCGCAACGAGCATCGGCTGCGGCTGCTGCTGCACCTGGGGAAGGGCGAGGGCGGCGGGGTTGAGCGGAGCAGCAGCAGCGGCGGCACGGACGCCGGGCCCGCGGGCGGCCACGACCTCGTGGCTGCCGCTGGTGGTATGGCTGCCACTGTTCCTGCCGCTCCCGCCGCCGCTCTTGACGCCCTCCTGCAGGCCGAGACTGCCGGACTTGGCGCGGCGCACCTGAATCTTGTTGCCGCCGACGACGTGGCCAATCATCTGGGCCTGCGCGCGGATGGCGTCGCTCTCGTTCTTGAAGAGGACGAAGCCGTAGCCTTTGCAGACGCCACGGCCGCTGGGTGACGCCTTGCTGAACATGACCTTGGACGAGACGATGGGGCCGAAGGGTGCGAAGAGTGACAGGAGCTCATCGTCAGTGAAGCTGGCGGGCAGCGAGGCAACGTAGAGGTTGGCAGAGCCGCTGACGCCAGCGTCCGTCGCGTGGCTGTCAGCACGCGGGCCCCTACCTGCCGCTGGGGTCGAGTGGTGGAGGTTGTTGGGGGACACGAGCAGCGCATCCGAGTTGGCCGAGTTGCTGCCGCTGTGCGAGAAGGCGTTGCTGCTTTCGGAGGGGTGAATGGGGAGGAGGCTGTTCACCTTCGAGTGCGCGCAACCGGCCGGGTGGCTGTGCGGGGCGGTGGTGGAGAACATGGGCAGGGTGGTCGGGGTGGGGAGGATGCTGCTGTTCGTCGGGCTCGCCGTGTGCGCTGGCGGGGCAAAGATGTTGGCGAGGGGACTGCTGTTGTTGGCAGCGTTCTGGGCGTCGGTGTTGTCCTGCATGAGGAGATCGTCGTCAAGGAACGGCGTGAAGGGGGAGAAGTTGGCCGACATCATTGCTTCGGTGGTTCAGTTCGCGTTGCGGGGTGTGCTTCCTGGCGTGAGAGAGGGAGGGAGGGAGAAGGAAGGGGGGAGGAGGAGAGGAGGGAAGGGGGTGTATAATAGGTTCAGTTGCTCTTTTCTTCTTTTACCAAAGGGGAGCAGTGCTCAAAGCGCTAGGAGCGGGGGACGAGAGAGAAAAGGAGAGGAAGGGTGTGGGAGGGGAGAGTGGCTTTCTCTACGTTTGTGTCAGTGTGTCAGAGGGGGCGGTGAATCTGCTTGAGATGACTCTGTGAGGGGCTTTGAGGGCTTTGAGGGGAGAGAGAGAGAGAGAGCTTATGTGGAAGGGGATGGAGAGAGACGAAGAGGACTTCGGTCTGGCAGGGGGTAGGAGGCGGAGGGAGGAGGGGTGGAGGGGTGGAGGGACATGGGATGGTGCTGTGGTGTCGTCCCTGCGTGTCAGGTGTATGAATGTGAATTGTGGTTGCACAACGCGGGCACGGAGCGGAGGGCGGCCGGCGCAGGCCCACCAACAGCCCCAACCTTCGCGAGAGAGGAGGGAGGGTATGCCAAAGGTCTCGTACCACGCGGCAATGCGGTGCTACGCTGTTGCTCGATTCTCTTGTTTCTGTACCTGCAACTGTGGGTGTATAAAGAGGATAAGGGGAACGCAAAAGGTTGAGGCGAACTGGAGCGGTCACGCCCACAAACAAACAGAGAGAGGAGGGAGCAAGTGGGCAATGGATGCAGGTGAGTATGCGAGCAGGAGAGGACAGACAAATAGTTGGTGGAAGAGGGGGGGGGGGAGGGGAAGAAGAAGGAACGTAGGGAAGGGAGAAAATGGGTAGAAGGAAGAGCATCTACTGCAGCGCAGCAATACTCCGTTGGGATGGGCTTCAGCCCACGTGGTTCAGTAGGGGTAGGAGCTGTGGCAATACGGTGAATCAACAAAGGGGGGGGGGGAGGGAGGAGAGAGGGAGGAGGGGAGGGTGTGGGAGGGAGGTCCTGGACGGCTGCTGCTGCCCAAGGAGGAAAAGGAAACACTTTGTGGAAGAGCCATTAACTGAAAGGACATGAGAAGGAACGAGTAAATATGGAGAAGGTGTGGTCAAGGTGTCGGCCCAGCGTGCCGAGGCTGACCAGGCCCCGATGCTCTCCTCTTTGCTCTCCACAGATTCACTCGCAAATCCTGGTTGTTGCATTCACGGGGGAGAGGGGGGAGGGTGGGGGGCTGCTGGACTCATCTGCGATTTGAGAGAAGTGGCAGAGGCAAGGAAGGAGGCTGAGGGACCAAGAGAAGGGCGTCAAACGATTCTTGTGGTTTTCCATCTCTGCTGGTGCTGTCCCGTGGCCGTTCTCCCGCACTGCACCCGTCCTCGCTTTACTGCACTTCCGGAAGGGAAGTGTGTGTGGGGGGGGGGGGAGGAGGGGGAGGGAGGGGATGGGGGCGGTGAAGCACAAGGGGCACTCGTTGTGCCGGAGTTTGGGGACTTACGAAGGAAAAGGAGGATGAGGAGGAAGAGGGAGTGGAAGCATCCCGTTGAGGTGAAATATGGAGAAGGGTGAAGAACAAGCGAAGAAAGAATGGCAGGAGGAAGGAGGAGAACCGAAAGAGAGAGAGAGAGCAGCCACACACTACCCCGCCTCCTGTCCTGCGGTGCCGCCGACATCCATCCATAAAGGCTAAATCAGGAGGGGGGACCGTCATGAGTCAAGTACGAGAAGGAGATAATAAGGCAGAAAGGAGAACGGCATCGGGGTAAGAGCGGAGGAGAGAAAGGACTAGTAGCAAAATGGAGAGTGCGGCAAGTCTCGCACGTGGGGTATAAGTATATGAGTTGGTTGTGCTGCCGTGCAGCGGTACACAACAAGGGAGGGCAACACACGTGCCTCGCTGTTCAGTGTTGCTTAATGTTTTTCGTCGCTTCGCCGTAGTGTAAGACAAAACCAGAAGGGCAGAAGTTGGGGGTTGGGGTGAGGGAAGGGGCAGGACCCCCTCTCTTCACTCTATCCTACGCATCCACCAGAGTGATAGAGGGGGAGGAGAGGTGTTTATGTTGCACATACAGCAGGGGGAAGGAGAGCGGCAGGGGTAAGCGCGATGCATGGAGGCTGCACGCGCCTCCCAAAACCACAAAAATGTAAAAGGAAACAGGGAGCAAAAGTGTGATTCCCATGGGGTGCTCCGAAAGGTACAACAGCTAACTAGGAGAGAGGGAAGGGGAGGTAGATGTAGGAGAGTGGTAAGAAGGGATGGGCACGATAAAGAAGGCAGTAGGGCGGAGCAGGAGAACGTGAGCAGACGTGTTCACCACATAGCATTCTGACCATGTTCCACCATGCTCCTTTCGTGGGCAGGAGGCGGGGCGGGGCTGTGGAGACTGTGAGCTGGTGGATAGTGGGCAAAGGAGACGACGACGACGATGAAGGTAAGGGGGGGGGGGGGAGTGCACGTCCGTGCTTGGCAACGGCCGTTCTCCTCCCTCCCTCATAAGGAGCTATGCTGGAGATGATAGTAACTGGTAAGAAAACGAGGAGACGGAGAAGCGCTGTTTAGCGGAGAGAGGGCATGGAAGGGATGCATATACCTGCACATATCCGTGCACAAGAGTAAGGAGAAAGAACAAAATAAGGAAAGGGCTTGTGTGAATGCGTCATTAGTGGTGAGGACAGCGTGGAACGCCAGACGTAGTTCGCGTTCGGCGTTCCTTCCCTTCTCTCCCTCTCCTCACCCTCTGCTGGGAAGCCGCCGGTACGACGATGACTGAGCGGTGGGGAGGGGAAGGAGAGCGGGAGGGGGGGGGGGGATAGGGAATCGAGTAGTCACTTGCGAACAGAGAGTAAAACGGAGGGGGAGGGGGGAACGAAAAGGAGCGAGTAACTAAGGAACGTCCGATCCGTGTATACTGTTGTGTTGCCCGAGGAGTGGAAGACTTCGTGGTTTGCATTTTGATATCGACAAACAAGGAGAGCTGTTTCGAGGACAGTGGTGGTGGCTGTGGCCGTGGCTGTGGTTACTAGCGGAGAGAGGAGGAATGGGAAGAAGAGAAGGGGGACACACACACCCACAAAGGTGGAGCCAAAAGGAAGACCGAAGAGTAACGGAGAGGAGAACACACACAGAAAGAAAGAGAGAGAGAGAGAGAGGGAGAGATGTCCGCGCTGCCGTAGTGGGGGGTATGTTTTGGGGGGAAGGGGGAAGGGGGAGGTGGTGTTAGCAATCTACAAAGTCGCGGGTGAGGGTAATGTGGGGATGGAATCTGTCGGTGGAGGAGAGAGAAGGGAAATGAGAAGAGAGGACACCGCACCGCGAAGGATGGTGGTGGAGGAGCAGCGGCATTTGAGGGAGGAAAGGCGGCTCTTTTTCGGGAGGAGGAGAAGGAAAGAAAATGGGAGGGGGGGGAGAGAGAGAGAGAGAGCCTGTGGTTGGGCACAGTGCTCGTGACGATGGATAAAGGGCGGTAAGGCGGGATGGGGAGAGAAAAGGGGCCTCGAATTCTATTGGAGGTGAGGAAGTCTGCACTGGTAATAGTCATCCTACCCTAAGATGGGTTCAACGACGGAGGAAAGGGGAGAGAGAGGGATTATTAAGGATGGAAAAGAGGAGTTGGTGGGTAAGGTAAAGGCACTGCTAGTAGTTGAGTAGGGAGGGAGCGAAGGAGGATGACGGAGCACGTGCCTATGGGGTAATACGTAAAAGGAAAGCATCCTTCACTACGTGTGGTGGTGGAGTGGAGGAGAAGGGTGAGAAGGGTGAGTGAGACAGAAACAATGAAGTAGAGAAAGGACAAAAGAGAGAGAGAGCATAGGAAGGGGGAGGGGGAAAGCGGAGGCGGCTGGACGAACGATATACTTGTGATACTAAGGAGGGGAACCATTTCTTGTAAGAAGCGCAAATGGCATTAACGAAGCGACAAGAGAGCAGGTGCGCAGTTGCTGGTTGAGGAGGGGAGAGAAAGAGGGAACAAAGGAAACAGAAGGAAGGAGGGGAGTGTGTGGGGGGGGGGGGGAGGGTTACTACATGCTGTTTAAGAGGAGACGTAGGAGGACGGAAGGAGTTCTACTGGCGGCTTGTTGGATGGATGCCATCTTCTCCCTCCTCCTCACCTCGTTTCTTCTGGTGGCCATACCGAACTTGGCGCATGACAGCACACCGTGTGCGTGGGGTGTGCGCAGGGCGGTTTCGTGCGACTTCACGCAGACGTCCAGATTGAATCCCACCACTGGCACCCCGCTAGTGCTGGTAGCAGTAAGGCTGCTGTTGTTGTGTCTGCACGATGTGTTGGCTACCGTCTGGCATCAGCATGAGCAGCATGGGGGCACTGTTGAGGGAGGGGGAGGACAGGTTGGAGTTGCTGTTGGGACTCAACGGTTGAAAGGTGAAGGATGGCTGCTGCTGCTGCTGCTGCTGGCACGCGGCGCTGCTGTAGTCGCCACCGCCGGTGCCCACGCCGTGGCCGCCTTGGAACGCCGTAGGCACCCCAGTGACAAATGTGAACTGAGGGGCTGCACCGCATTCTTGACCCTGCTGTTGCTGCTGTTGGCGCTGGACTGGTGGAGAAGAGGGGATGGGGTAGTGGCTGGCGACAGCTGGACCATCGCACCTTGCGTAGCTGCCACCGTTGTTGCTAAAGATGACCGAGAGGGGCTGGGCGGTGGCGAGAACACGTTGTTGTTGCTGCTGTTGTGGCGGTGGTGGCAACTGCTGCTGAGGGGCCGGAAGCTGAACAAAGTTGAAGCTCTGCTGCTGCGGTTGTATGAGGAGGGCGGCCGACTGCGGGCACATGGAGGCTACCGGCGCCGCGGGAGAGATGAGGGAGGGCAGTGAGTTGGCGGGGGAGAGGGAGGGGCTGCGGCTGAACGCGTTGGAGGCGTCTGTGTTGGCGAGGCGCACCTGGATGCGGGACCCGGAGACAGTCTGGCCGTGCAGCGCAGCGATAGCTTGTTCCGCAGCTCTCGCGTCCTTGTACAGCACGAAGCCGTAGCCCTTGCTCTGATGGCTCCCCTTTGTGCGCATAATACGGGCACTCGCGATGGCACCGAAGAGGGCGAAAAGGTCGTGCAGCTGTTGGTCGTCGACGGTGAGAGGAAGTGATGCCACGTACACGTTCTTGTGGGCGTCCGCCGTGGTGCCGTTGAAGGTGTCCATCCCTTGGTCCTGTGAGAAGATCGGTAGCATGGCGTAGCCCTCCTTGGGTCTCAGGTGGGCGACGTGAAGGAAAGAAAGCAGGGCGGAAGGTGTGCGTGTGTGTGTGTGTGCGTGCACGTGAGATGCGCAGTCCGTAGCAGCAACAGTCCGGGTGAGGAAGGGATGTGGTATGGGTATGGGTAGGGGTAGGGGGGGGGGGGGGGGGGGGAGAAGGAAGGCGTCCCAGCCGCTAAGGGGTAATTGCGGGGGAAAGGGGGAGGAAGGAGAGAAGAAAGCGGAGGAATAGCGAAGTGGTAAGAAGAAACGAGAGTGGAGCAAGAGAAGTGCCGATAAGGAGCCAACGAATCTCACGCGATTCCTGCTGTGGTAGGTCGGTGCTTAAAGAGCTGTGTTATGAACGTAATCGAGGAGAGAAAGGAGTACACGAAAGCGGAAGAAGAGGCGCGAGGGGAGGGGGAGGGGGGGGGGGGGGGATGGGCAAGAGCGTAAAGCCGCAGGAAGCTCCACAATCGGGCAAGTGGCTGGGCTCGTGTGTGGTCGAGGGGTATCAGCTTTGTGATTGGGAAAGAGGGGTGGCGCAGTGTGACTGTGGTGCGTTTCTCTTAGCTCTTGTGGAGTTTACGCTGCGTGCTTGGGTGGCTTGGGTAGCTTGGCTGACGAGAAGGGAGAGAGAGAGGAGGTAGGAAGGGAGTGAGATCGTTCGTGGGAGGAACCGCGCGCACACATCGGTCAATGATGAGGGCCGCCGGGTCACACACGTCCCTTCCTCCTCATTGCAATGGCATTCCTGATGCGGATCGGCGAGGAGGGGGGGGGGGGGGCAGGGGGTGAGGGGAGGGACGACAGACCCGTGACGGCAGGGATTGCTGAGAAGTGTGTGTGTGTGTGTGTGTGTGAAAGGGGGGGGGAGGGAGGGGGAACATGCGACGATTGCTCTTAAAAACAAGGTGGAGAGAGAGAGAGAGGTGAGGAATGGTCAGAAGGGAGGAAAGGAGGGTGCCAAGAACACAGAGAGAGGAGGCTTGTGTGCAAACGAGGAAGGTAGGAAGATGGAGAGCAGAAGCAGCAGGAAGGCAACCAGTCGATCCGGCAAGAGGAGAAAAGGGGAAGAAGGTGGAAGAGGGGGAAGAGGGGTGATCGTTTATTTCCAGCGTTTCCTCGTCTGCCGTTGGTAAACGGTGCCGGAGCGACACTTGCTTGCCGAAGGGAGAAGCAAGAAGGAGAGCAGCTAGAGATGCATATGTATGGAGAGAGGGAGAGCGGGAAGATGAACCGATGCGGTAATGACATATAGAAAGCCGAGGGGGAGGGGGTGGGTGGGAAGGATCAGCGGAAGTTAAGGTGTGGGGGTTCCGACCTTTGTGTCGACATCCGCTTGGGATATCTGCTTTGGCCAACCCTGTGTGCGCGGTATGTTTGGGGGGAGGGGGGAGGATTGTCAGAGAGATGGCGGGGATCGAGGAAGGACCAAGCAAGCACACCATGATAAGAGAGGGGGAGAGAAATCGTTGGCGAGAAAGAGGGTGAACGGAGACACAAACAGAGTAATTGATGATGATGGTGGGGATCACAGCAACAATGATAATGGTGATAGTGGTGGAGGTAATACTGGTGGTAGTAGTAAGTAATAACAGAAGGATCAAAGGCTACCACAGACCGGGGGCAGGCTACGTGAGGATGTCACGAACAGGGCGAGCCGAGGGCAAAGGATGACGCATCTCTACTTTCCCCCATCTTCGCAAACATGCCGCGTGCATACGCGGGACTCGCTCTCGACAGAGCCGACTGGGCCCCCCGATGCAGCGAGGGACGAAAGGAGGGAGAGGGGGAAGGATAACTACAAGGAAATAGAGATTTGGCATATATGTATATATATGGGTAGAGAGAGAGATGGCGTCGTGGTAACGTGCGGAAATGAGGAAAGCGACGAGAACCTGCAAAGGGGTAGTAAGTAGTTAAAGTGGAGAAGGGACGGAGAGATACATGGTTGGGTGGAAAAGAGCTAGGCACAGAAAAGAAAGATGTTTGCAAGTCACGTGTGGGGGAGTGGGAGTGGGAGTGGGAGTGGGAGTGGAAGTGGGAGGAGAGAGAGAGGAGAGGACACAAATGCGACGGTGTAGCGCAATGGTATGAGAGGGATAGGGACGAGGGGGAGAGACCCGGTGATACATTGCCGCTGATTGCCAACCACGTAGCAGTAATAAAGAGAATGTTGAAAGAGAAGCCACACAGACAGAGAGAAAGGCGAGACAACGAACTGAGAAGCGATGCCACGGAGCGGTGAAGGGAAAGGGAAGTGAAACGAATGAGAAGACACGCAAAAAAGGGTAAGGGAGGGGGAGGAGAGAAAAGCATAATCATCCTGACGCCCCCTTTACGCGAGCTTCCCTCTTTACTTCTCAGCGGACGGGGGCCCCTTCGCCACTGAGTGACTTTGCTGTCCAGGAAGGCGTCGCGGAGGCGAGCTCTCGTGTAGAGTGAGGATGACATGGAATGTGTTATTGAAGAGGCATCGCGGGGGAAGACAGGAGTAAGGAACACGGCAAAGACGAGAGAACAAGAAGGGGAAGGAGTGGACGGAGGAGCTAATGCAAGAGTTGATATTGGGCGAAATCGTCGCGAACGGAGGGGACGTAGTGACAGAGAACATCATGTGCGTATGTAGGAGGGAGAGGAAGGGGAAAGAATAAGGGGAGGGAGGGGAAACGATCTGCCATAGGGTCCGACAGAGTTCTCGTGGACGGTTCAAGGGAAGAGAAGAATATAGAGAAAAAGAGAGAAACTGAAAGGTGAGGCATTTGCTGGGTTGACAATCAATGATAACGAAGAAGGAGGAAAGGAGCCGCTGTATTGCTCGTCCAGGCATTTAGTGGCGAATGCTCTTTCCTTCACTCATCTAAGTTTAGCGAGTGTGCGCTAGTAAGAGTGAGCGGTAAGCGGTAGCCTTCCAGGGCAATAGAGGAAGGGGAAAGGGGAAAGAAGGGCCAAAGAAGGAGAAAAAGGAAGAAGTTGGACTTTCAAAACAACTTCGCGCAATCAAAAGCGGAATGACTTGTATAGTGGCACGCAAAGGTTTAGGGGCTTCACAAAAGCTCAGGGAACCAAGTGAGTGAGGAGGGGGGGGGGAAGGAGGGGTGTAAGGAAGATGAGCCGATGATTGCTGGGTGGCCCGGTCCCCCCCAGTATTGCAGGGGTGAGAAGCAACAACAACAACAACGCCACCAGATAGAAGAAAGCAAAGAAGAGCAGGGAGTCGTGGGATGACAAAAGAAGAACGGAGGAACACCGGAAGGGTTAACAAGGCGGAGGAAAGGTAGTGAAGCCGAAGCAAGCTAAAACATGCTGCCTCACACTCGCCTCTCCACGCGTCGACGCGCAGAGGGTGGGGAGGAGGAGGAGGCCCCCCAAAAAAAAACAGCTGGGAAAGGGTGGGTGTGTGGCCACGCGTGCAGAGTGTGGCGAAGGCACAAAGTGCCCTCCGCTTTATCTACATGTGTGCAATGTGTGTGTTGCACTAGAATAGACACTGCGTGGGGATCCGCCTTGGAAGATCATGCAATCCCAGGCCCACTTCCCCCACCGGCACATGCGCTACTCTCTCCCACTCTCTTTGCGCTCTCCCTTCCTCCCCTTTTGGTGGGAATGTGTGCCCTTGTGTGCTGTGGGTGGGGTGGCGGAGGGGAGAAGCCATTATTGTTCATTATACATTGGCAGCGATGAGCCATCCACACACGTGCAGAAAGGGCGAGCGAGCGCGGTCGTTGGAAAGCCACGAGTGAAGGCGGCGTGGGGTGGAGGGGGAGATGGGTGGAGAGGGCCAGCAGACAGCAGCGACAAATGCACAGACACATGCACCAGTGGTGGGGATGGGAGCCCGTTCTTGCGCGTCTTCCTCACATAGGGTAGCTCATTATTGGCTGGCCATCCTGATTCAGCACGACGATGTAGACGGGCTGCTGCTGCAGGATGAAAGGCTGTGTCCCGAAGGCGGGCACTGGCTGCAGCGGGCCAGTGGTGAGGCCGGCTGTGCCAAGGCTGTGGGTGGGTGGAGTGGTGCCCGCAGCTGCCACGGCGGCTCCGCTGGGGAGCTGCGTCAGCGTGGCGGCAGTGAAGAGCTGTGGGACGGTGGGGATCGGGTTGGTGGCGCCGCCAACGCTGTTGTAGTTGTTACCGAGACTGTTGGTGCTGCCGACAGCAGCCGCAAAGGGGTAGTTGGCGGGCACCATCGCTGCCGGTGCGGTGTTTGTTGCCACGGGCAGCGGCGTGGGAGTGGAGAGGCCCTGGAACACGGGTGATACCGTCGCGCTGTGCTCGTTCGAGGACGTTGAACTATTTGCGCGTTTCGTGAACTTGCGGAGGGTGCTCGAGGCATCAGGATGGGCAAGGCGGACTTGCATACGGTGGCCTCCCATGATGAGGCCGTTGAGCGCCGTGACGGCTTGGCTGGCGGACTTGATATCCTCAAAAAGCACGAAGCCGTAGCCTTTGCTGGCGCGCGTGGCCTTCTCTCGCATGATGCGTGCACTGGTGATGGGGCCGTAAGGAGCAAAAAGGTCATGCAGCTGCTGGTCGTTCAGGTCGGGAGGGAGGCCGGCGGCGTACACGTTACAGCCAAAGTGTGGCGCGTGAACAACATCCATGTTTGGACGAGCGCGCGCGGGGGAAGGGAGGGGAGGGGTGGAGACGGAAGGCAGATGGCGAAGAATCTGTGTTAGGGAGCTTAGCTACAAGGGAGCTGCAGGACGCGCGGAGGAGGAGGATGGAGCGAGAGAGGGAGGTTGCGGAGGCTATTGATGGCACGTGGGACCATAAGGAATCATGTACGCGGAGCAGAAAGAGAGGGAGAGAGAGGGGGAATGTGAGGGGGAAACGCACGAGAGGCTGTCGCTGTGTTCCCCAGCACGGAAGGAGTCCTCTTCCATTGGGGAGGTTACTCTCTCTCCCCCCCCTCCCCCCTTTCCCTTCCCCCCTCTCCTCTCTTGTTTTGTCCTTATCGAGTGCTTAGCGCAACAAAAAGGACACCAGAAGGAGCATGAAAAAGAGACGGACACCCATCGCCAAGTGACACACATCCCCCCCCCCCCCCCCACCAGCCCCATATGTCATGCCTACCTCCTCAGCGGTTTCACGAGGGTGCAGTCCACGGGGTAGTGCCACTCGCCGCAGATGAAGCAGCGTACGGGGGGCCCGCCCTTGCTGTTGCTGCTGCTGTGCGGGCAGTAGCGTCCCACGTGACCGACTTGCCCACAGATGAAGCACGTCTTGCCCGTCTTGAAAGGCTGGTCCGCGGGGACCTCGAGTGGCTCTGCCGCTTTCGGCTCGGGCACGAGCGGCTCCGTGAGGGGGGCCCGCGGCTCTCTACGGTCGACGATGGTGAGGGACTGCGTTGCGGACCCGTCATCCTTCAGCAGACGCACAATGGACCTGACGACAACGCTGCTGACACTCTCCCACGTCACGGACGGGTCATTGATCTTCTTTGCCAGGGCGGAGTCGAGCTGGGTCTTCAGGTGCGTCAGGAGCGCAGCATCCTCGTCCTTGCAGAGGAAGGCCGTCATCTCGTCCACACAAAGCTCCTGGTACTTGGCAAGATACTCGAGCTGCCCACTACCGAAGAGGATGACGTGCAGCGGGGCCACCATGGACACCTCGCGCAGGAACGTGGCGGAGGTCTTCACCTTGTCCACGTAGACGACCAGCCTGGTCGGAAACTCCCTTTCGCGGCCAGCGACGCTGCTGGGGTGGATGAGGCACTCGGAGCCGTCAAAAGTGACGAAGCGACAGGCGCTGCCGTAGTAGCTGCGCTGCTGCTGCGGGTTCCGCTGCCCGCCGCCCTTGCGTGATGCCTTGAGGCGGGCGATGTTGGGGTACAGTCCGGCCACAAGACAGGCAAGGATGCAGCGCACGCTGTTGCTGTTGACGTTGAAGCGCTCGCCACCAGCCTCGTAGACCTTGTTTTCAAGGGATACGTAGGGTGGGTAGACAAACTTGCTCGGGGGCGGCAGGCGACGACGGCCCGCCTCGCCGTCGTCGAGGAACCCGGCCTCGTAGAGGTAGCGCTCGTACTGCTTCTTTGTGGATTGTATCTGAGTGAGGTTGGCTTGCGAAAGAAGGCAGTCGGCGCAGATCTGCCGCGCTGCCTTATGACCGTCCTGCGACATTGCCGATGCCCACTTGCTGTAGGCGAACCACGACGAGAGCTGATCGGACATGTACTCGGCTGCGAAGGCCTTGCGCACGCTCGCAATCTCCTGCTGGAAGTCGACGGACGAGATGAATGGCGACCGGGTTGCGAGACAGGCAGCCATGGTGAGCACAGGGTCCACACACTGCAACAGTGCTCCGTGAATGATCATCTTGCCGATGCGCACGTCCAGCGGAAGATTGGCCAGATGCTGACCCAACGACGTGAGGCGTTTCTCGGCGGTGAGAGCGCCAAGGGTGGTGAGGACCTTGACGCTGCTGTTGATTGCCTTCTCCTCGGGCGGTGTCAGAGCCTTTTGCAGGTAGTCGACCTCGTCGCCAAGGTGCAGGGAGTAGATCTGCAGGATAAGGCTCTCCAGCGGCACGCGGTGCATCTCGCACAGCTGGTGGTCCTGGAAGGAGTCGAACTGGCTCTGTGTGAAGAGGCGGAAGCAGTAGCCCTCCCGCACACGACCCGCGCGGCCCTGGCGCTGGCGGCAGTTGGCCTTGGAGATGTTCACCGTGACCAGCTCGGACAGGCTCTTGCGCGCGTTGTAGCGGTTCTCCTTGGCCTTGCCAGTGTCAATCACAAAGACAGCGTCGTCAATCGTGATGGACGTTTCCATGATGTTTGTGCCGAGAATGACCTTGCGCTTTCCATGCGGCGGACGTGTGAAGACGCCCTGCTGCTCCGATGACCCGAGAGAGCTGTGCAGGTTGTAGAAGAGGCAGCTGCTGTGGAGTCGCGGGTTGCTCTTCAGCTGGTCCATGCAGCGCTGGATCTCCGCCATGCCGGGGAGGAAGACGAGCACCGCGCCGGGGATTCGGAGGGTGTTCTCAATGTGCACGACGATGCTCTCGATGAGTTCGTAGTTGATGAGGTCGAGGTTCATGAGAGAGATGGTGTGGATGGTCTCCGCTGAGGCCTCCATCGTCTTGGCGAGCTCGCGCTTCTCGTGCATGTCCTCCAGATCAGCGTCCGCTTCCGCAAAGTCGAGCTGCAGAACATTCTTGCGCGTGTTGCGGCGGCGCGCATCCTTGTTGGCCGACGGCCGCGCGTACGGGGAGCTGTCCTCTATGTGGTAGTGGACGGCGGGGATGATCTGCTCGAGGTGCATCACCTGCACAGGAAAAGTGCGTCCTGCGATGGAGATGACAGGGGCCCCGCCAAAGTACCGTGCGAAGAGTTCAGAGTCCATCGTGGCACTCATCAGAATGACCTTGAGGTCCGTGCGCTTGGTGAGCAGGTCACGAAGAAGGATAAGAAGGAAGTCCGTGTCGACACCTCGCTCGTGAATCTCATCAACGACGACGTGACTGACACGGCCAAGGAACTTGTCGGTCTGCAGTCGCCGCAGCACGATACCCGTGGTGCAGTACATGATCTGCGTCTTGTGCGAGGTGCAGCTTTCCAAGCGGATCGTGTAGCCAACGGTGCCACCCACCGCCTCGTCACGCTCCTCCGCTACACGCAGCGCGACAGACGTCGCGGCGAGACGGCGGGGCTGCGTGCACACAATGTTGGCCGCGCTGCCCCTACCCTCCTCACACATGAACTCGTAGACATACTGCGGGATCTGCGTTGTCTTACCACTACCTGTCTCGCCACCTATAACCACGACGTTGTGCGACTGCAGCGCGCGGCGCAGCTCCTCGCGCACCTTCATGGCGGGCAGGTCGGCCCTGCTCTTGCTCAGGGAGCCGCTCTTCCGCAGACGCTCCCAGTTCTCCCGCAGTGCCCTATCCAGCTCCGGGTTGCTCGCCAGGAAGTCGTGGCGCTTCTGGTCCGTGTACTTACCACTGTCCTCGACGGTGGAGAGTGCCGTCTTGGCAGGCACGGAGAATTGGATGAAGCGATCCTCGCCGCCGTCCTCGTCATCGTTCGCACCGCTGGCTTTGTCCTTGCTGTTGCCACCACCGCCGCCGCTGCTGCTGCCTGTCAAATGACCGACAAAGGCCTTGCGGCGGTCCGCCGTCTCCTGCCGCTTCTTCGCCGCATCCGCAGCGTCAACTGCCGGCCTGGCCTCGGCCACCGCCGCGCGCACCGAGGACACGGCACCGCCAACGGCCGAGACGATGGGCACCAGGCACTCCTCCGCCCCGAGTGCGTTGAGGGTCTCCACGGTAGCGTCCATGATAGCGCGGCGGGACTGTGCGGACAGCTCCTTCGTGCAGGACGGCAGCACCGCCAAGCGCGGCGTCTGCCCCTGTGCCAAGCTCTCCTTCAGCGGCTGCAGATAGAGCAGTGGCGGGTCGTCGGGGTACGCCGGCGGCACACGGATTGTCGCCAAGATGGGCTTGTCATCCTCAGACGGAAAGCAGAAGAAAATGTCGTGCTGTTTGTTCTCGCCTTCGCCAACGCTGGTCTCGTGAACAAGGCTGTCGCTAAAGATGCTGCGCAGCGTACTGAGTTCTTCCTGATACGCCGCCTCGGCAGTGGCATCACGGTTCTCCTCGTCCTCTCCGTCCTCGTTACCTCCTTCGTCGCCGCTGTCATCGCTCTTGTCGGTGGTGGCGGCGGCCTCTGCGGAGTCTCGGCTGAACCACGTCATGCAATTGAAGAGCTCAAAGCAGCTCTGCACGAGGAACGGCTGGAACTCCCCGTCCTCTTGCATTAACTCCTCCACATTGGCAAACGACGGGAAGAGGCTGTTGCGGGAGAGGTCCGTGATGTATTGCGTCACGAGATCGCGCGGGAAGCCGAGGCCCTCGAAGAGCCGCTGCAGCACCTCGGACGGTGTCAAGGGGGAGTTGCGCTGAAACGTGATCCTTGACCCTGCCGTGCTGTCAAAGTGGCGTTCCGGCACTGGCACGCTGCCCCCGGATGCGGCGTGGGCCAGGACGTCGATGATGAGGTCGCGACCAGAGCGGGAGATCATGGAGGGGATTGCCTTCGCCACAGAGGACGCCGGCGCGGGTGCGCGCCGTCCGCCGCCTCTACCGCCACGGCCCGCTGGTGGTCGCCGCTGTCGGTTGGGCCCCATGGGATACTGAAATGGACACGAGTATGAGCCCACTCGGGTGAACTAGTGATGAGATGAAACACGTATCTTCTCTCTGAACTATCCATTTATGGGGAAAAGCAGGTGTGTTGGTTGTGGCAAGGAAGGAGGTGTGTGTGTGTGTGGGGGGGGGGGCAGTGGAGACAAGTGCGCGAGACACACATTGCGCTTTTCTGTCCCGCGTACTTCCTTCGTGCAGCCATTGCTGCTCTCCTTGCGCTGCTGCTTCCGTCGTTGTTCTCTACACACACACTCTCTTTCCTTTTCTCTTCGAGAGGGTTGGAAAGGGGATGGACGCGAGGTGTAAGCAAGTGACGAAGCGGTGGGGGAGGGGCCGGGACACGAGGAAGGCCCTGTGCCTGACCACTGCTCCCATGACGCTGAGATGAAAGACTGTTGAGAGGGAAGAAGAGGGAAAGCGACAGAAGGACTCCACAGGAGGAGGGAATGCGGAAGATGAGGGGATTCGAGAAGTATGGGGTCAGGGCTCAGACGATGATGGGTGCTGCTGTCGCCCCTTTGTGTGCCTCGTCCTTCCTCCGACGGCGCGGGCTCTTCGTCCGATCCCCTCCTGTGCGGAGGACCGCTTTTCTCCGAAGCCGCTCCGTCTCCGTGAAGGCATTGGGGCAGAGCTTGTTGAGTTTGCACGTGCCGCAGAGGGGATTGCGCGGACGACACACCTTCTGACCCAGCCCAACTAGCATGACGTTCACCTCCTGCCAGTAGCGTTTGGGCAGCCACGCCTCGAGCGCTTTGCGCGTGTCCTCGGGCGACTTGACGGTGCTGGGCACCCATCGGAAACGTTGCGAAATGCGGTGGACGTGGGTGTCCACGCCAATGCCGTGCACCTCGCCTTCGGCAGCTTGAAAGTAGAGATGTGCCATCTTTGGCCCCACACCGGGGAAAGCCAGCACCTCGTCAAAGCGCTTCGGCACCTTGCCGCCGTAGTCCTTCAGGAGGATCACCGCCACCTGCTTGAGATATGCGGCTTTTCTGTTGTGGTAGCTGCATCCGCGAATGCACTCACGCAGCTTGGCCACCGGCATGGCACAGAGTCGCTCTGGGGTGAGGCTCCCTTCTTTTAGCAATCGGTTCATCGCTTTCTGGTTCGCCTCTGCGCGGGTCTGTGCACTAAGCATGAGCATGACTAAACGACGAAGGCGCCGCTCCTCGGCCGGGACCGAGCGGCAAAACAACTTATTGTACGGTGCAAGCTCGCTGGGTGGCACGAGCTCAGCAGTGTACACCTTCGCGGCTTTGTACAGCGCGCGCCAGTTGGGGGGTGGGAGAAACGGTTTGGGTTTGGGGGGCATCTCTGGCACCGGGCCAGCGGGCTAGAAGGAGCGACGGTGGTGGTGGTGGTGGTGGTGGAGTGGAGAGGAGAGGAGGGAGGAAGGGAAGACGCTGGTTCTTATTCTTTGGTGAACCGCTGGCTCTCTCCGCGCACGCCTTCGCTTCCTTCTGTCCGTTTGCCGTAGATGTACCTCTGGTGGCACTTCATAATCCTTATATATGTGTGTGTGTGTGGTATCATTGGCCCAATAGACCATCGGCCCGCAGCACTTGCCACGCACTACAGATTGTTCTTGGTTCTCTTGCGAGCTGGCGACGAAGCGCCTCGCGAACTCGCATTCCGCTTCGGTGGCGTCACCAAGCTCTCCATGTCAGCTATTCCATTCGTACTTCTCTTGTTGTTGGCTCGGGTGTGGCGACCAGGCGACCGGGACGGGGACGGCGACACGGAGCGCGGCGCAGGGGACTTGGCTTCGACACGGGCCTTCTCCCTGAACGCATTAGGGCACAGATCATTCAGCTTGCACTCGGCACAGTGGGGGCCCAGCGGGGTGCAGACGGTCTGTCCGAGCCCAACGAGAAGATGGTTAATTGTGGACCACCGCTCCTTGGGCAGCCACGCCTCGAGCGCTTTGCGCGTGTCCTCGGGCGACTTGACGGTGCTGGGCACCCATCGGAAACGTTGCGAAATGCGGTGGACGTGGGTGTCCACGCCAATGCCAAGGACACGCCCGTCAGCATCCTGGAAGAAAAGGTGTGCCATCTTTGGCCCCACGCCGGGCAGGGCGATGAGGCGATCGTAGTCGCGTGGCACCTTGCCGCCGTAGTCTTTAAGGATGATGTCGGCCACCTGCTTGATGTACCGCGTCTTGTTGTTGTGAAACCCAACTTTGCCGATGTAGCGGTCCAGCATCGCGGCCGGCATCGCGACGATGGACTCAGGGGTGAGGCCTACCTTCAGCAGCTGCTCCATCGCGGCTGCCGTCACGCCGTCCTTCGTCTGCGCGCTGAGCATGAGTGCGACGAGGGTGTGAAAGCGCTGTGTTTCCTTTGGGGCCGTGGCGTCCTTCAGGCAATGGCAGCCGATGGTGTCTACCGGTGCCTGCAGCTCATTTCGGTACTTTTCCAGGCGAGAGTACAGCTCTCGCCAACTCGCTGGCGGGCAAAACTTCGGCGGCATTGGTGGTGGTGGTGTGTGTGTGTGTGAGTGAGTGAGAGGGGGTCTATGCGTGTGCTTGTCAATGGGGGAGGGGAAGGGGGGAGTGCCAAGGCCAGCAGCGGGAGTCTGCAGGAGGAGAGATAGCGCACGCCGAACAACACAACGTCATCTGCCTTGCCCGATACGTCGCTTGCATCTGTGCACCTTTCTTCCTCCTCTTCTCCTCTTCTCTTCTTCTCTTCTTCCTTGGCCGTTACTGTCACTACTGCCGTTGCCTCTTTCTTCTAGTGTACGCGCAGCACTCACTTCACCTCTCCCAACTCGTTAAGGAAGGTGTAGGAGGAGAAGATAACAAACAAGTAGCGAAACCACACCAGCTGCGACTGATGCCGCTCCATTGCCAGCATGCTGCACGCCACGTGCGCTGGTGGGATCAGGACCGCAAAGTCGTAGCGTCCCTTGTTGGGGTTGCAGATGGTGAGGTAGGGGAGTAGGGCGGCAAGGCCAAGATACTTGCTTATGATGTTGCGGGTACGTAGCCGCAGAAAGATGAGCCCTGGCGGCATGCTAGCCTTGGTTAGGCGCACGGCGTCGTGGACGGCGATGTGGTTGGGGTGGCCCGAGACGCCAAACTGGTCAAAAGTAACAATAGTGCTGATACTGCCTGTGCGCTGCAGGTAGGACTCGATTTCGTGTCGGATGACCTCCAGTGACCACACATTGCGCATCCCGTCCTGTAGATCGGGGTGGTCGACGACGCGGATATTGCGGCTGGGGACACCAAAATACGCGCCACTCTCAAGCAGTTCGGCTTCCCGCCGCGCACCTTTGCCGTCGTAGTTCCCTGTGGACAGACACAGGAAATGTGCCGCAATCCCGTGCTTCTGCAGGTAATGGAGGAGCGGGCTGAAGAACATGGCTTCATCATCCGGATGCGCGAACACCAGCAGGACATCTCCCCGTATCGACAACTTTGTTCTGGTCGAAAACCAGAACCACCGCAGCACTAAGACTGCTATCGCGACGACCCAAAGCACTATGCTTGCCATTTTTGCATGTGCGCTTGGGTGTTCGGTGGATGAGTGTTGGAAATACAGACAGAGGCAGAGAGAGACAGAGAGAGAGAGAGGGAGGCGGGGAGTTAGGGAAGAAGAAAAGGACCGGTACCATGCAGTTTGTGTATTTGCCAACCTCTCTCCGCTCCACGTCGATCTATCCTTCCTCGCCAGGGGACGGGTGGTGGAGAAGAGGTTAAGGTCAAACAAAACGGATTTGCATCCCAAGCGTGGAGCGCCGTCCGTTTCCGGCTTACCGACCATTGATTGGGGTAGAAACGAGGCGTGCCACGGGTATGAATGTATAATGTCTTTTGTTCTCTTTTGCGCTCGAGTACGCGTCGCCACTGCTGAGGTTGTTGGCGACGCATGTGGGGGTGTTCAACGGCCGTACGTCCAGACGCGATACACAGAGCACAGTCCGGAGAAGAAGCCCGCGACGCTGATAGGCCCTTGGATGTTCCACCGCTTCAAGTTTGACGTGGCGACGAAGATGTCGAGCAGGAGTTTGGTTTCCGTCACGCAAATCCAGTGCAACTCAAAGTCCGTCCACAGCAGCTTGGCGTACGAGTCCACGTACACAACGTTGCCGTCGCCCTCGCCACTCGTGTCGTCGTCGCTCTTTGCGCTTTCCTCGCTGCTGCTGTTGGCTACCTGCGCCACCTCGCCTTTGGCGGGGTCACAAAGCTTCTTCGTGCTCGCGCCGGCCGTCTTGGTCGACATCTTGCGGCGCAGCTTGTCGACGCGGTCGTACTTGGAGAGGAGAGAGAAGGACTCCTTGGAGAAGACGATCTCGTCGGTGTTCTCCGGCGCGGATGCGTCGAGGATGCCCTGGTACAGCCGCAGGGAGTTCAGGAAGAGATCAATGCACAACACGGGCAAGCCGCAGCGGGTGGCGATCTCAATCAGGCGGCCCGCCACGTTGCTGTGAAAGAAGCCTTTCTGCACCAGGAATGCGATGTCCTCACAGAAGGACTTCACAAACAACAGCGCGCGTGCGAGCATGTCCAGGATCATCTGGCACTGGACGAAAAGTGCAATCCATTGCCCGCCGTTGATGGGGATGTACACCAGCTCCGACGCCTTGATGAGTGTCACGCGGATGCGCACAAACTCGCCAAAGAAGCGGCCCAGGCGGAAGAGGCGGCGACTGTTGACAATCGTCATGAGATTCTTTTCCATCCTCGAGAACTCCTCGCCGGGTAGGTAGTTCACGTTGAACTCGACTGAGTTCCACCACAGCCGGATGCGCAGGAGGTACTGAGCGACCTTGAAGAGCTTGTCACGCCCCTGGTGGGTTTGCAGCATTTGGCGAATGCGGGTTTTTATCGTGATGCCTTCGAACGGGTTGTGGCCAAGCACTCGCAGCGGCTCGCCATCCGCCGTCCCTTGAGCACGAGAGATCATGGCAGCACCCCTCGGAGAAGAGCAAAGGTAAGCAATAGGGAACAAACTGGGAAGAAGAAAAAGAAGGAAGGGGGGCTCGCCAAGGACCCAAAAGAGCGGGAAAGAAAGGCGTACTGTTGACCTCATCGCAGGGAGGTGCCATTGCCGAAAAGGGGGTAGAGGGGTGGCAGATCAGATGAGCAGACAGCAGGAGTAGCGCAAACCCCTAGACGGCGAACTCCCCTGCGCGATAGGTGACTCTCGCTATCGGCCGCGTCGTCCTTGTGCGGGGGAGAGGGGGGGGGGGGTCGCCAGAATCCTTTTCTTTCTGTCGTAATGGAGACCATCACAAACCCCACAAGGGAACGAGGCGGGTGGTGGTGGTGGTGGGAGAGAGAGAGAGAGGGTTGGAGGAGGGGTCGCAAAGATACGCGTTTACTCCTTACAAACGTGGTGAGCTGCCTCGGTCAGAAAGACTGTGAGGCTGCTCTCGCCGTGAGCACATCACGCAGGTCCAGCTCAGAGCTGACGAGTTGGCTGATAATCCAGTCCACAGAGATGGTCTTCAACCTACGTGCCTGCCCGTCGGTGAGTGGCGCGGCTTTGATCTTCTGGATCAGGACGCCCATGGGTGTCTGTGCGTGCTCGCCGCTAGTAATATCCTCGCCTGTTGCGCGTGCTTTGCTGATGCGCTCCTCGCGCTGCAGGCGCGCCTCCGTTTGCTTGTCGACCTTGACGCGGTACGCCCATCGCCCACGCAGCTCGCGGCTGCCTACCACCTCGTCTGGGTTTTCGCTCTGCTTTGCCGCATCCTGAGAGGCAAAAGCGTTTGGTGGGGCCGCGAATGACTTCCACTGAGCCTCGTCCACCACCTCCAGCTCCTGCGGGGCGGCGAGACGGGCGAGCTCGAGCGCAGGGCAAAGCACCATGCTGCGGGCAGGCACCATGTCCTTGAACGGGGACTCCTTCTCTTGGCGCTTCTCCGTCGCGTAGTCGTCCACAAATTGCACCCAGGAGAGCGTTTCCTTGGTGCATGGGAGGTAGCTGCCGACTCTGTACCGTTCCAGGAATGTCTGCATCTGCGATTGTGGGAACTCCTCGCCTCGGCGGACCTCAGCCTTGGAGAAGGAGAGGCCCAGCAGGTTTTCTGTCAACACCAGCGTGTTCCAGGCTGCGCGGTGATACCCCAGATGCCGGGTTTGTGTGGCTTGCTCTACCTGCTGTTCCGCGCAGCCAAGTGCTTCGCGATCGTGGCGCTGGATGAGGTGATACCTGATGGCCTCATTTCCGAGCAGCGTCGCATCACGAGGCGAGGCGGAACAACAAACCATGCCGTTTTCAAGCACCTTCGAGGCCATTTTGGCGTCTTTCACAAGTCCACCCTCGATGCTGTGCCATTGGGAATACACCTTCCAGTCGTGGACGCCTTCCTGCGCGGCAGACTTGCCCACGTTGCGCAGCTGCTTCAGCGCTTCCTTTCTACTGCCGTCTGCCGCTTTCGCGTACTTGCTCGCTGCAACCCGCTCGTCGACCACCAGAGTTTCCGCGGTTCCGCTCCTTTCCACGCTCCCGGTCGCGTTCTCGTTTCCGAGCATCGCCCTCAGGTTGCAGAGCGAGAACGAGAGACAACCGCAAGCCTGGAGCCCAGCTTCCACCGTCTCCGCAGCAGCTTCCTTGTCCTCCATGGTATTGAGCTGGAACAGGGCGAGCTCATACCAGCACGTGTCGTCGGAGGGGAGCTGCGCGCACATCTGCCGGTGGGCAAGCTCCATCCGGCGCACCTGCAGCTCCGGGGAGATGGCGTTGGTGGTTAGATTGCGTGTCATGGCATCCATCAGAACGATCCACTGCTGCCGTACCTCCTTTCGGGCCACCGGATCGGTGACATCCGCGTACCGATCCGGCCACGATTCCGACTCCGCGATGCCGTTCACCGTGGACTCGTTTACGTCCTCTAGAACAAAATCGGGGTTCACACTCTGCTCAAACCCGGTGTACTCCTTCACAAGCGTTGCACGGTTGTACAAGGGGATGGACAAGGCCAGCTGGTACAGCTCCCGCCTGCTGTCGTCACTCTCGCACGCATTAGCGGCTGTCACCCACAAGGAAGTACTTACCGGATCAAGCCCAACTGCCTGCACCGCCTCAAACGCTACATCGTCGTTTACAGCGATCCCGTTGCTAATGGCGAAGTCAAAGTACACTTCCCAAGAGTCACAGTACACCGCACCGTCGATGAGCAGACCAATCACTGACTTTTGCTCATCCAGCGCCAGCGAGGGGAACAGCGCCGCTGCAATGGGTGACGCGGGGTTCGCTTTCACAAACGCCAAGTCCGACGACTCCGCCATCAAGCGTGTGCCACCAAGGCTTTCAAATCGAAGCTCACTTATGTATGACTGTGAGACTGCGCGAAGGAGCACAGGGAAGAGACGGAAAAGATAGCGAGGGAAGAGGGCGTGTCAGTGTCTGGGCTCGACCGCACCGTCAACAAAAAGGACCACACAGTTCCAAACTCTCTCTCTCTTTTTCCCACAAAGCCCCATGTTTCATTCTTCTTGTGTGTGGGTGTGGGTGTTTTGTGGGATTACATTCTTTGGGTTGGCTGCCGCCGTTTGTCTGCACACATGCGTGGGCGCGCATCCTATTTTAACGCGTGTGATGGTGAGCCTACTTTCCTCTGGTGGGTTTGTGCGTCAGCTCCGAATTGACAAAGTACTGAGCGGGACCTCCGAAGATCCAGTCATTCTTTTCGACAAAAGCCGTATAGGTGCCAAGCCGCTGCCACAGCTCATTCTTCGACAAGGGCGGGTGTGTGTGCTCCACATTCCGCTTTGGTGCCAAGTCCATCTGCATCTCTAAAGCGGAGAGAGAGAGAGAAAGGGTGGAAACGGAGAACAAGCAGCTCTGCAGGCGTACGTCTGTGTGGTGTATTTCGAGTTCTAGTATCCAGAAAGTGCGCGTGTGTGTGTGTCTACGTCCTCAAGAGCAACAGGAAGAGATAGGGCAAAGCAACAGGTTGAACCACAAGGCACACGTAAGGAGGAGATTGACTCCCGATGTGCGCGTCTGTGACAACAGGGAGTTGTCGACGGGCACCGGGCAGCTTCTTTCTGGCGCGTGATCTGCGGCAGTGTGACGGTTTGTCACACCCCAAGGTCAATGCACTCTGGTTCGACCTCATGGATTGGACGTGCTCTCCGTCCCTGTTCTCTTCATTCTGAGTTCTTCTGATATTTGGCCATGCTAATGAAAATCGGTTCGCTGAGGGGTAAACGATACCAAGAAGAGAAGGAAACGAAATAAGTCCTATTCCTACTTCTAGAAGAAAACGGGTTCTGTTTTGCATACTCTGAAGGTGTGCCACTGCTGTGGAAAGAGTGGCACGCGTTTAGTACGTGTACTCCTTACCGACGTAGCCAGCCCAGCACTCGAACTCCTTGATACCACAGTCACGGTTCAGGCCGTTGTTACCCCAGCCAAACATGAAACCACCACCAGGGTAACGGCGGTGGCGAATGCGGGCAAACGGGTTGTCGGGACCCTTGTAGGTGATGTAGTGGTGCGAGTGGCGGAGCTTCTGGTACATGATCCAGATCACGGCAAGCATGCCAAAGGCAGCCACGCGGCTGGTCTGGCGCAGACGGGGCATCTGGTGTGCGTCGAACAGCGGGTCATCCGGCATCGGGAGCCGGCCAGTGCGGCAAGAGGCCATCTTGAGCGAAAGATCGTGTGGACTTGTACGTGCAGGTAACGAAAATGACAAGTGAAAGGGGAGCGGGGGGGGGAGGGAAGTGTGTGAGTGCGTGAGCGTATGAGTGTGAGAAAGGGTGAGAGAGAGTGAGGCATAGTGGAACAAAGGCACCCATGCCACGTAAAAAGCAATCTGACTCCCTTCTTTCCTTATTACCCGACGCAGTGGCACAGAAGCGGCCACTGAAAGGAGAACCAGCTCGCTGCCTGAAGAGCTTCCTTTCTTACCTCTGAACGAAGGGAATCGGCTAACGAGTTTCCCCTCCATCTTTCTCCCGGTTCTTGAAGCGGTACCCAGGGAAGTAGTGCATGTGCGTAATTGCTCTTTTTTTTTTTTTTTCCTGGGTGTTCTTCATCCAGGCAGGTGGTGAGAGAACCTACTTTGGAAACAGAAGCATGAAATGCGGGATAGAAAGAGGGTATGCAATATTTTTTTTGGTGGTGTCGTTGGGGATGCTGAGCACGTTCGAAACGCTCCTTTCTTCGTTTGTTTGCCGTGCGTCGTTTGCGAAAGAGGTTGCGGGCACAGGAAACGGAAACGGGAAGCAATGCCTAGGGAAACAGGGGAAAAGGGCAACTACCTTTGTCTACTACAGAAGTGATGGGGAGATGAGTTGTGTAATCAACCATCTGCTAGATACAGAAAAGAAAAGAGAGCTAGTACGTGTACTCCTTACCGACGTAGCCAGCCCAGCACTCGAACTCCTTGATACCACAGTCACGGTTCAGGCCGTTGTTACCCCAGCCAAACATGAAACCACCACCAGGGTAACGGCGGTGGCGAATGCGGGCAAACGGGTTGTCGGGACCCTTGTAGGTGATGTAGTGGTGCGAGTGGCGGAGCTTCTGGTACATGATCCAGATCACGGCAAGCATGCCAAAGGCAGCCACACGGCTGGTCTGGCGCAGACGGGGCATCTGGTGTGCGTCGAACAGCGGGTCGTCCGGCATCGGGAGCCGGCCAGTGCGGCAAGAGGCCATCTTTGCGTGAGTTTGGATAACAGCAACGCGGGAGGAAGCTTGTTGTTGTTGGTGGTGGTGTTTGTCCGCTACAGAACACTACGTAGACCGAGGGTGGGTGTGGGGGAGGAAAAAGAGTGCCATTTCATCAGATGCACCACGCGTCGTTTGGTAAGCCTTGCCAAACGACGGCGGGAGAAAAAGCTCCGCCCCGGTACGATATTGGTAGCTCTGCGTTCTGGCGCATTTAACCACAAACATTATTAAGGGGGAAGGGAGGAGAGGGAAGCAGTAAGGCCACCCAGCCAAGTAGCAGTTTACACGGATAGTTTAGGTCATTATTCATGTCGCGTGAGGCCTCTATAGTCTTTACTTTCGCCGGTTGATCGCTTTCTCCCTGTAGTAGAGAAGCGGTAAAGAAGAAATGGGGGAGCTTCCTCCGTGAGTTACTCGAGGCTTTCGCGAGCCCTTTTGGTACCCTTCTTTAAGACTTTAGGTGCTTGTGAAGGTTCAGGGACGACGTGCTTCGCGTCATCCACTCTGTCATCCAGTTCGTCGATGACTGGGTCCATGTCATCCCAGATTTCGTCACCCAAAGTGTTTGCCTTCTCCGGTTGTTTCGTGTTGACAACACCGCTGTACGATGACACTTTGTCGGAAAGGGGAACCTGCTTATCCAGCAACAGACAGCTGATTTTCTGCTTCGCATATATGGACATGAGCAGTCTTCCCGTTGGCACGTGATATAGGCGCGCCTTGCGGTCAAGGCCCGCCACACCGAGGATTTGATGCCCTGATGGGTGCTTTGCCATGCAACGAACACTACCAACTCCTCCACGGAGTTTTGCGCGAGATGCGAAGCCACGTCGAGTGTCGTACAGGTGCACGTCGCCGCTAGCCTCGCCGATCAGAAACTTGTTTGCGTTCCACTGCAGCATTGTAGTCGGGCGGCGCTCAATCTCACGACTGATTTCGAACTCCTGCACGGGACGGTCGCTGGCTCGCCGGTCGTAGAAGCGAACTTGGTGATAGGCGGTGGTTGTACAGTACACGAAGGGGTTGATAATGCAGGCACCTGTTACAAAGACAGGGTACGGCACGTCCAGAATGTGATCGCGGACGTTTCGTGCTCTGAACACCGGTACAGAGAGGTCTTCCGCTTGGAGGTCGTAGACGCACAGGTCATTCTCGTTGCCACCCATAGCGATCATGCCGAACTTTCGCTGGATATGCACAGCATCGACGGGTCCGTTGCCTGTGCTTTTTGTCGGATTCTTCAGGTACTGATCTGTTAACATCATGACGCCTTCTTTGTCTACAATAGCCAGTTTCCCTTTGACGAACGACATGGCACTAGGCAACGCAGCAACATGGCCAAGTTTCTTGGAGTACAAAACGGATTTCTCGCTGACGTCGAGCAGAGACACAACGCCGTTTTTGCAGGAGAAGGCCACCGACGAGGTGCAGTTGTCGATCCAGCACATTCCCATAATAGAGCGCTGCCTGCTTTGCTCGCCATATGAGAAGCTGAGGGTCGCACCGGAACTCTTCGAGATGTCCCACACTTTGATAAGCCCAGTGTCATCACCGGTGACGCAAGCCATTTATGTATATATATGTGTGTATCAAAACTACCTGTGGAAAAGCAAGCAAAAAGGAGCAAAAGGAACACATGCGCAACATGTGTCCACTTATCGACAAAGGAATTTCTCGGGAGTTCGGTAGCCATTCCCATTGCCAGTTACCCAGCGCGTCAGTTCGCTCCTTCTCAATGGGTGGGAGAGGGATCAGCAGCACAGGGAGAAGGAGAAGTGTGTCACACCACGAGACACCCTCAAAAATAATGGAACATCAGGAGAGAACCGCCAAATCAGTTGCTTTTGTCTAACTCCAGGTGCCCGTTAAGGTCTCGTTCCGCTAAATCAACCAGCACGGCCGCTTCTGCGAGAATGAGCTTTCGTTTGAGCACATCGATCAGCTTGTTCTGCTTTCGAACACAATCGAGTAATGCGGCGTTCCGCGTCTGGGCTTCGTGAAGCCGTGCTTCCGTGCCCTGAGCATCGGCTGCAGATCCCGCTTTCGGCCGACACACATCATCAGCTTCACCAGTCGCTGTTTTGGCCTTTCCGCTGCCCAGCTGTCGCTGCAGGGCAAGAATCTCTTTTCTCTGCGCCACCACCGTTTGCTCGCAGATCCCCAGCTTGCCCTCGACGCGGCGGAGAAGGTCTTCCTTTTCCGCCAGCTTCTCCCGCAGCGCCGCAATCTCCCTTTGTGGATTCATCCTTGAAAACGCGCACACAAACACACCTCTCCTTCCTACGTTTCTTCGGGGAAGAAAGGAAAAGAGTAAGGTGGGGATCGGTTCGCGGGGGTTTGGCACTTGCAACGAGAATTTTGGCCGGGACCGCCGCCCGCACGCAGGGGGGGGGGGGGGGGGGGGGGGGGCCCCCCCCGCCCCCCCCCCCCCCCCCCCCCCCCCCCCCCCCCCCCCCCCTTCCCCCTCCCGCCGAACAGCAGCGACAGGGCGAAACACGAGCGCCAAATCAACCCGCCAAACCAAAGCGCACGAAGCGACAAAGGGAAACCAACCAAGGAGCATGCAGCGGAGCTGCCATCACACACAGGTGTCTTATAGATAAGACGTACTGCGCACCCATGCATTTGGATATCGGATCGTGTTTGCGCGGTCACCCCCATCGCCTTTTCCCCTTCCCGTCTCGTGCATTAAAGTCACGCTGTAGTCATCTTCTGCTCTTCCTTTTCTCTCCCCTCTCCTTCCCTCCTTGTATCGCCGCCTCTTCCGTTGTGAGGTTGGAATCCTTCCGTTCTCGCGCTGAAGAGGAAAAGCGGGCGCGTGCCAATATCGTAAGATTATCGTTCACTACTCTTACTGCTTCCTCCATATATATATATATATCCTGCTGCCGCGGCTGCGCTATCGTTGCCAGCAAATCCTTACCCTGCGGACAAAGCAGACCAAAGAGCGGGATGTCAGACAACTTCCTTGTGCTCTCGCTGCCGTATCTGCCGCAGTGCAGCGATACGCTGTCATCGACGCAGTTCGAAGCTCTCGTTAGGCAGATGGGGCCACTTGGTCAGGCGCTGCGCCATTTTGTGATCCCCACGCTGAAAGTTGGGACGCTGGACTCCCTCATGGAGGCCAGCGACGAGCTGGCGAAGCTCGACGCTCAGCTGGAAGGCACCGTGCAGAAGCTGATTGGTCTTATGGAGGAAACCTCTGGCAAACCGCGCAGTGTGGTGACCACATTCCGCATCAACCAGGCTCAGGAAATGTCCCCCGCCGGTTACATCAAGAACTTTCTGTGGAGCTCGGCGCAGTTTGACCCAAAGGAGAACCTTGAGTCGCTCATCGAGAAGTTTGCGCAGATTAACCACTCCGCCGATGAGCGTGTACGCGTCGTACTCACGGAGTATAACGACACCCGCAACAAGATGACCGCCGCCAGCCGCAAAGGAGAAGGGAACCTGTCCGTTCGGCCGATCCGTGAGCTCGTGGCCATCTACAACCGCGACCACCAGTGCTTCGTGGATACGGACATGCTCATTACCGTCTTTGTTGCCGTGCCTACGCAGATGCAAAAGGAGTGGCTGGAGTCCTACTGGCGGATCAACGATTTTGTGTGCCCGCAGTCCAACCGCGTCGTTGCGGAGGACAAGGAGTATGTGCTCAACAGCGTCGTTGTGTTCCGCAAGGTCATGGACGACTTCAAGAGCGCCTGCCGCAAGAAGCGCTACGTGATCCGGGAAGTTGACACCGGCGACGACCTCTCCACGGCAGAGCTAAAGGAGCTCCAGCTAAAGGCTGAAAAGGATAAGAAGTCTCTGTACACGCTTCTTTGGCAGCAGTACTGTGTGTGCTACGTCGCATGGATCCACCTAAAGGCGGTTCGCATTTTTGTAGAGTCGCTCCTGCGGTACGGCCTCCCGCCACGATTCATCTCGGTCGTGCTGCAGGTGCCCGCCAACAAGGAAGCAGAAATCCGCCAGCGGATCACCCAACTCTACCCTGACCTCACAACGCCTCTCGAAGGGGAGGCCATGATGGATATCGGTGCCCTTCAGCAGGAGTACCCATACGTCTCCCTCAAGGTGACCAATGTGCAGAAGTAACAGAATTATTTCCGTCGAGCGGAAAGATGATCGGGTGTGTGGGTCCCCTCTTCTGGGCTGGCGCCAAGAAAAAAAAAAAAAGGTAAAGGAGACATAGAGAAGAGATGCAAACCGGAGTCTGATTGTACAGCTGACACGATCTGAATCTACACCATGGGGATGGGCCACGCAAGCAACCACCAAAGACGGCAATTGAACGAAAGTGCCTTTGCAGACACCTTCTTCGGTGATGGAGATCAAGTCGACAAGCTCGCGAAGGAGGAAAGAGAGGCAACCGCTGTGTGCCAAAGGAAGCAGAGTTGCGATATCCTCATTACTATTATTTTTCCTGCCTCCCACCATGCACAACTCCTCTTCCTTTCCATCTTCTCCCACCCCCGTCACTGTTTTGCGTATCACGCAACTTCTCGCGTCTTCAGCCCAGACTGTGGCCCAACACTTGGTGGTTGCCAAACGCCTCAAACGCTTCACCCTCCCTCTTCATTCTCGTTCTCTGTCATCACGTCACCCTTTCCTGATTTACCTCAGTTTTGAACGGAAGTTCGCACTCTCTCTCTCTCTCTGCTACCGTCGTTGCTGCTCCTGTGCTCTTTTCGTCCCTCCTCATTCTCAGTATCCCGACAGGATAACGTTGTTACTGGTCACGCAGCTTACCACGGTATTGCATTTCTGTTGTTGCTGTTGTTGTTGTTTCGCCCCGTTGCTGCTGCTGATGCCACTATTTGAGAGCCTATCGTAAAGCTACTCTTCTCCTTTCTTTTTTCTTTTTTTTGTCGCTCTTTCCTCTGTGCGCGAGCCGGATTCCCACCTCAACTACCAAGATAATGTGCGTTAACGAGAGCATCACACCGAGCGCGATCATGAGGACGCCCTGTACGCACAGACTATCAAGCCAGATCTGCCGTGATCTGCGCGTATCGGGGAGGGCACCCGAGTGGCCACCTTGAGAGTCAGAATGAGCATAAGGATCTGCCAGCCGGACCCACTCCAAAGGACCACGCTCTTCTCTCGTCACTTCTCCTCACACTTCCCTTTCCGATGGACAGCGGGCTCTCAAAGTTGGCTATTGCAGTCCGCACGGGCACTGAACAAAGATTTTTTTTTTTTTAATCCCCCTTCCTCTCAGCAGCGCGTACGCTGAACTCGATACCTCCGCCCACCACGTATGTCGCCCCCGCGGTCGTGCTCATCCCGCTATGTGCTCCGACTGGACGTTGAGGCGGTCCAAAAGTACCAATGACTTCACGTTTGGACGGCAACAGTGGCGCCGACACCTCGGAGGCTTTGTGGGCGATTCTTGTGACCAGGGTACCCTGACACTCTTCCCTTCTCTCCTCTTATCCTCTCCCACCTTTCGTTTCGGAAAGCTCAAGAATCATATTTCCCTCTCCCTCCTACCTTTCGGCCTTCTTCTTTTTGTGGCTGAGAACACGCGTTGTTGTTTACTCCCCCATCGGCATTCCTCCCACAGAGACGAGAGGTCTCCTTGTCACCGCTGCCGTTGCTCACATCTGGTTTCTGAGGTGGTGTGGCCCCCCACGCTGGAGTTCATTCCCTCCCACAGGTGCACTCATATAAGCCGTGACAAGCGTTCCGCACGACAGGATGCGCAAGCCGGTGACAACACTCCTTTGGTGCTGCACAGTCGTCCTTGTTGTTGGGGTTGGTAGCGCACGCGCGGCGGTGATTAGCCACGAGAAGTCTTCCCCTGTGGAGCCGGTTCGTTCCCTTTGGAAGCCATCCAAACCGGTGAAGATAAACGAAGATGTGTTCTGCTTCACTGCCGAGGACGGTAACTGCAACACTGACACCTGCGCCGAGACCCTTCTCTGCACCTTTGATGGGGGCAGCAAGGTCACTTCGATCGAAACCAGCTTGCCGTTTTGCGGGGACCACGGAGTTGTCGTCGACGGGCAGCTGTTCTGCGCAAGCGAGCAACTTCCTTCTGACGAAAGAAACACCATGAGCTTCTCGGTTGTCGCGTTCTCACCGAAAGGCGACACCTCCCTCCACGCCGCCGTCTCGGTGGAGAAGCAGTTCCGCTTTGAGTTTCCCAAGAAGTCAAAACGCGTGTACGAGAGCCTCATTTTCGCGGGGTCGACGCTAACCCTGGGCGAGGAAGCCGCAACGACCTACTTCCTCCCGCTTCTTGCGGTGGATAGCAACCACACGAAGTTGCCCGTGGCCTTCACGTCGCCAGACGGCTTCAACTGGAAGTTTCTTAGCAAGCTGCCGTTTGTGTCGCCCCCCAAGACTCTCCACGCCGTCCAGATGGGCAAGCGTAAGATCGGGGTGGTGTCGCACACAGTAGAGGGAACGTTTGAGAGGGCAACGTCCAGCTACATGGGTCGGTGGTGGTCGGACGTCAAGAAACTCAACACAACCGCTCCCCCCTTCGCGCTCGTACACCCATTGTCTCCCCTCACGATCGAGTATGGCGTGGCAAACACCACCCACCTCTCCGCCACGTACCACGCGGAGGACGTCCCCAAGCTAGGCCGCAAAGCCATGTCCCTCTCCGGAAAGACCGAGAAGAAGCAGAAAAAGGGTGCCCAGAAGGACGGCACTGCTGCAGGGTCCTCTTCGCACGCCGTGGCGTACCAAGCGGCACCCGACCGCGTTGTTACCTTCTACGACGAAACCGGTGCGGACGGGAAGAAGCACTTGCAGATGTCCTCTTTCACCATTGATGACCGGGAGGAAAGGAAGCTGATCAAGGAAATGCAGGAGAAGGAGGCGAAGCAGAAGGCTGAGGAAGAGGCGGCGCGGGTCAAGGCCCAAATGGAGAGGCAAGAGAGACTGGCCAAGGAGCGTCGCGAGCAACGACAGAGGGATCTCGCTCGACTGCACGCGTTCGAGAAGGCAGATGCCCCACACGTTGCGTTAGCACGCCACAACTATGAAGTCGATGGCGACTTTATTGTTGTGCGGCCGTCGCGGAAGGAAACGCTCGAGTACGAAAAGAAGGCTTTTTTCTGGTGAGCGTGGCGTGTGCCCTTGCCATGTGCCGGTGCCCACTCCCTATACAGGAGGAAGGGGAGAGGGAGAGAGTCGCGAGAGAGAGAGAGAGAAGGTGTCTTCCACAGTGCTCGCTACTGCTCTCTCCTTCTTTGCCTTCTGTGTGAAATGAAGTCTATCTTTCCCCACACCGTCAAAAGCCTTCTTCTCGTTTAGGGTGAGAGCGAAGAAAGTGCAAACAAGAGGAGGTGTTTGGTGGCGTCTGTGTGTGTGTGTGTGTGTGTGTGTGTGTGTGTTTGTTGGCCCTCTCCTCTCCCGCTCCGTCAGTGCAGCTTACCAGTGTGTGTGAGCCATTTCCACAAGGAGGCATCGAACACTCTTTCTCTCTCTCTCCCTCCTTCCCTCGGAGTGCGTGTCCTGTCTGCTTTAGCTTCGTTTCCTGTCATATATTTTACGTACGGTCCTTTATTCTTTCTTCTTTCATCACTGCTGCTCTTCTCCTTGCCCCCTCTCTCCTTGCCGCGAGAGGGAGAAGGATGAGCCATGCAGGTGAGTCATCGGCGTCCCGCCATTTGACGACGGCGGCGACGACACCGACAGCCGCAAAGCACCACCATCACAAGGACAGCAGCACTAGCGAGATGGCGTATCGCAGGAAGCTGTCCCCGGCGCACACAGTGAAGATCATCTTGCGCAAC
Organism: Herpetomonas tarakana; assembly: GCA_030849825.1. Lineage (NCBI taxonomy): Eukaryota > Euglenozoa > Kinetoplastea > Trypanosomatida > Trypanosomatidae > Herpetomonas > Herpetomonas tarakana. The sequence goes on from JASAOB010002872.1 coordinate 101,144, forward strand.
GCTCTCTATGCCGCCATCGGCCGCGTTCTGATTGGTGTTGTGAAGCTGCTGGCAAAGAAGGGGGTGGGCAAGGTGTTCCTCTGCAGGCTTCCTGGGGAGTTCCTGTCCCTCGACCCACTCAAGTGGGCAGCCGTCTTTGGTGGCTTCTCGTCCTTCCGGCTGGTTATGCAGACCGTCTCGCGCATTGGCGGGTACGCCCACGTACCCGAAAAGGCTGCTGCCCTTCTGTCCGGCCTCATCTGTGCAACACCCGCCCTGGTGATGAACAGGAGTACGCAGACGGAGCTGTGCTTGTACACCGTGGTGCGCGCGCTACACACCGTCGCACTGCGCTTCATCTACCCCCGCCTGCCGGCAGTGCTGCAGCGGTTCAACCACTACGACGTGCTCCTCATGTGCGTCAGTGCAATGCAGATTACGTACGGCTGCCTATTTGCTCCATCGACGATGCCCGCGTCGTACCAAAAGTTCCTTGGCAAGGCGGCCATGATGGATGAGCGGCTCATGCGCGGTCACTCCGGCGTCATGCGTGGACTCACCTCTCCTGAGCTCGCCGCCTACTGTCTGGATAAGAATCTTGGCCCGTTTGACGCACAGAGCCCGGACGCGGCGGAGAAGGTCTGCCAGTACATTCACCCAGGGCAATCGTGCAACGGGTACGCGCTGACCTTCATCCCAAAGAACATGCTCTACATGGGCATTCCCCTCTACGGCCCTCTGCGCGTCGTTGCCACGCTCGCCACGCAGCGGAAGAGGCTCATGACACACCCTAGCAAGACCATTGTGCGCGGAGTCAAATCTGTCCTCACGAGCTCCCTCTTCCTCGCCCTCTACGTCGCCTGCATCGTCCGCACAAACTGCCTCGGGCTGCGACGCGGCGACCGAGGTGGCGGCCGTGTTGCACTGCTCTGCTTCTGCGCTGGACTGCCCACGCTGCTGGAGCCAAAGGGACGCCGCATGGATCTTGCTCTCTACTGCGCCATGCAGGCGCTCCGCTCCTTCCTGCTCACACAGTACCGCCTCGGCCGCCTGCCCTACCCGCGTCACTGGTTCGTCCTCCTCACCTACTTCGCCTCCGTCTCTTTTCTCTTCTTCGAGTACGAGGAGGAGCCAAGGCTGCTGAACCCCCGCGTCTACTCCGCCTTCCGTATGCTGCTTGGCGAGCGTGCCCCCACCAAGGCCCCCACCAAAGCCATCACAGCCACTTCCGACGGCCGGCCAAAGAGCCGCTCCCCCCTGCCGCGCGCCAAGGACGGCAAAGATGGCGCAACCCCACAGAAGCTGGTCCTGTGAAGCGCGTCTCCGGGAGGTGGCGGGTGTGAGCGTTGTGTGGGGAGAGGGAAGGGGAAGGCAGAGGAGGGACTGCAAGCTCGCGCCGACGGTACAGACCATAAAGTGAACGGGGGGTGGAGATCTCATATCTGCCGCTCCCATACCACCGACACATCCCAATGGGGGGAAGCCTAGCCCCTTATCTCCTCCTCCTATTGTTTCCCCCGCATTCATTCTCTCCTGTGTGAATACTGATTTTCCCTTCTGCCTTTAACAATCCACGAGGGAGGGCGAGGGGGGGGGGGGGCACTGGCTTTGCCTTGTTGTGTCTCCCCCTGTGCCTGTCGCGCTGTTGTTGTTGTTGGACGGGCCTTTCCTATCTCCTCTCACACTTGTACCTCCGCGCTAAAACAAAGAATTATGGCAACGCAAAGAGAGAGAGAGAGGGGGGGTGCATGGGAGAGGGTCGCCCCCTCCCCCCTTTAACTTCACACTGCGAGAGGAGGGAAGAAACAAGAAGAACAAAAGGACCGCAATGAGTGAGCAAAGTCGTTGTCTAGTTCTTCTTTGCTTCCTCTTCCTCCTCCTTCCCATCGTCATGCTGGGTGAGTCCCTGGGCTGAACTTCCCTACTCCCTCTTCACTGCACATCCACTCACGTACAAGTCCACCGCGAACTAGGAAAGAGGGAAAGTGAAGGGATATACAGGCCTCCCCACCCACACACACACACACACACCATTAGGACTGCCAGCCAGCCACAAGATAGATCAGGAACAAACGTTAGGGAGAGTACCGACATTACACAGGACAAAGCAATGACCACAGCAGCAATGACGCAGGCGGAGACGGAGAAGCAAATCAGGGAGCGCCTGGAGGAAACAGGAGAGTTTGGCAAGATGCGTGCCATGATCGTGGAGGCCGCGCTGCAGTCCCTGGCACGGGACCAGCCAGCTGAAGCGAAGAAGCAGCTCTTCTACCCCTCCCAAGCCCTGGCTGAGGCCAAGGCCAGCGCTGAGGGGAAGCAGGCGCTCGGGGCGGTGTACGCCTACCTCAAGCAGCTTGGCCTCCAGTACTCCGCTAGCGTCCTGGCGCTCGAGACGGGCATCTCAGCTGACGAGCTTGCCAGCAACAGCACTGGCAGCGCTGTCAGCGGCTTGGCGGCAGCCGGGGTGCTGCCCGGCGTTGGGGGTCACGTGCCCGCCGTGCCCGCTCCTGTGCCAGTGGCAGCGGTGGGGGGAGGAAACGCGCCGGAGCCGGCCCCGGCCTCCTCCAGCTCGGCATCCTCCTCCGTCGCCTCGTCCGCCGAAGATGAGGAGGACGAGGGGGCTGGAATGGATGGCAAGGCTGACGAGGCGACGGCAGAGGAGCCGCCGCAGCCCGGCGCCGAGGACAGCACCTACTACATCTCCAAATGGAAGAAGAAGACGTTTGTGCGCGTAGACCAGGTCGTCGGCCAGCAGGTGCAGGTGGAGTACCTGACAGATTGCACCGTCGTGGTGCTCGACCCGCTGGACAGCATGACGGTCGACGACTGCGAGGGCGGCCAGCTCGTCGTCGCCGCCTGTGAGGGCAGCGTGTTCCTGCGAAATTGCAAGAACATGACGGTGCACGTCGCCTGCAAGCAGCTGCGCACACGGGATTGCGAGAATGTGGACCTGCACATCTTCACCACCACCGACCCCGTTGTGGAGATGAGCCACCACATGACCTTCCGCCCCTTCCACCTCCGCCTGCCCAACCTGAAGCAGAGCTTCAAGGATTCCCACCTCGATCCAACGTGCAACCGCTTCGTCCACGTGTACGACTTCACCGCTGACGAGCCCTCACTCCCACAGCCCCACTTCACCGTCACGTACCCGGACCCCAGCCTCTCCATGGAGGACCGGTACGCCAGCCACGGAGCCCCGGAGTGCCCGCCGGAGATTGAGGACCTCCTTGTCGGCAAGCTTCTCCCAGCCGCTAGCTCGGAGTCGGGTGTGAACAAGAGCTACAACATCAAGACCGGCAGCGCGACCTGGGCAGCGACAGCGGCGGCGGCCACCGAGACGCCGGCGACGACGACGACGCACCCAAACGCTGGGGACAGCAGCAGCGAGAAGGAGCAGGCGGAGGAGGAGGAGGAGTCGGTCGCCACCGAGGCGAGTGAGGGAGACAGCGACGCGGAGGGGGACAAGCCGTCCACCATCCCCGTGCCGTCGGTGGGCAAGGACCGTCCGCCCGTGGCGCCGCTTGGCGGGCCCAGGCTCGGCGGTCTCGACAACGAGGAGTACTCCTCTTTTGAGGATGACAGCAGTGAATCCGTCAACGAGGACGACAAGTACGATGTCGAGGAGGACGACGACGATTTCTAAAGCGCCTGAAGCATATAAGAGAGAGGCACAGAACGTGCATATACATATATAAGAAGAAGAAAAAAAAAGCAAAGCCATATCGTATCATAGAACTGTTACCGCTCCCTCTCTCCCTCGCTGTCCTCCTTCCTTTCCCCCCCCCCCCCTCCCCCTCTCTCTCGTTCTGAGTGACTTCCCGACTCGATGATCGCCAGAGTACTATCGGGGATCCATCCGATGTGAATATCGTCCTCCTCATACTCATGGCGACTCCTCCTGTTGGCCCATCATCTCCCCCCCCCCCCCCCCAGACATCCATCGTTTCCTTTGCTCCTCCCCCCACCCTTCCTCTCTGCGAAGGAGGGAGATGAATCGTGGACAGGAGCCGGCACTTGTCGTGATTGGTTGAATCAGCGTACAAAACGCTTGAATGAAGGAGGAGGAGTGGCACGCTGCTTGGTGGTGCTGACAATCGTGGTGAATGGAAGAGGAGTGAGCGGTCCCGGTGTCATGTTGGGAGGGCAGTCCCCCACGTGGGAGCGTGGTGGTGGTGGCGGCTGTCGAGGATTGCGAGAACCTCCTACACATTCACACACACACACACGCACAGTCCTCTCTTGTTTCTTTCATCGTCACCCCACTCTGCCCATCCTCTCCCTCTCCTTCACTTGCCATATGCTTGTGCTGCTGGGAAGCAGGGCCGGTATACGGCACACACACACACACACATAGAGCAATCTCCCATACATACAATTGTTTAGCTTCTGCTTCGTCTCTTTTCACATTACTGTTGCTGTTACCCCCTTTCCTCGCTGTCCGTCGCATGTACAGAAACACCACCCCACCCTCCCCGCCTTGCCGGATCGAGGAGGAGGACGGCAACTGTGTCATTGTGGCCCCGCTGCCCCACCACCCGGCGCTCTACGGCAGCCACGTCGACCCGCCCTCTCTCCGCTCAACGAGGACGCCCGTCCCCACACTCAGCCTGCCTCACACAGCGGGCCCACAGCATGTGCAACAGGAGCAGCCGTACCTGGTCTCCACCCCGCGCCACCGGGCCCCGTCAGAGGCCTCGGCGTCCACCAGTGTCCTCAGCTACGACGACTACGCTGAGAGGGCGACGGCCAGCGTCGGCAGCAACGCCGGCGGTCGTGTGGCCTCACCCCTCCTCTACGCCGTGCACCGGCGAAGCGGCAGCGCTGCCGCGGAGGGCAACGGCGGCCTCAGAAACAGCGACGTGAGGCCCGCAACGCCGCCGGCAGAGGCGGGAGAGGACGAGCACAGAGGTGGCAGGCCGCCCCTGCCGCCCACGCTGTCCACGTCGCAGATGGACAAAGCCGCAGGCTCCAGCGCGGCACCGGAGCAGCTGCAAGCACAGTTACGACAGCGTTCATCATCATCGCCAGCACCGCCACCGTCGCTGGTGTACCGCGCCGTCCACGGGCCCGGAACACTGGGGCCGCTCATCCTGGTGAGAAGGCAAAAGGCTACCACTGCCGAAGCAGCACAGACGGCGGAAGCGGTTGGTCTTGGGATGGTGCCCTCTTCCTCCGAGCTCGTGACGGTGCAGGAGGCCCGCTCCTACCGCGACGAGCTCGCCGCCCTGCGGGGGCGGCTGGCGGCCACCGCTGACGCACTGCGCCAGTCGGAGCGGCGTGCGGAGGCGGTTGCCATCGCCAAGGCCCAGGAGTTGGCCGAGGAACGTCGGCAGGAAGAGCGTCGCCGCCGTACGCAGATGCAGGGCGTAATGGACTCCTTGCGCGAGCGCTGTGCGGAGCTGACGGCGCAGCTCGAAGCCATAAAGCTGCACGGACCGCCACCACCACCGCCCGCCAATCACCACCACCACGACCGCTCCGCGACGACTGCGGTGTCCGTGACAAGCCCGGCGTCGCCCATGCAGCAGGCGGAATGGGGCAAACAGCTGCAGGAGGTGGAGCTGTACTGGCGTCAGCGTCTGCGCACGGCCGCGCGACACTGGGAAGGGGAGCTGGAGCTCCAGGGCAGGGATAGGGCGGCTCTCCAAGAGCAGGCCAAGGAGCTGACGAGGGCCCTGGAGCAGACCCAGGAGGCCTTGCGGCACGCGAGGAGTGAGAAGTACGCGCTGGAGACGGAGCTGGGGCGGCTGCACGAGGTCCCCGTCGTCGTTGGTGGTGGTGGTAGTGGTGGCGAGCTGGTGCCACTCACAGGGGGACGCGTGCTGAACGAGAATGCGAAGCTGCGTCTGCAGGTGAGGGAGCAGAGCCGTCGGCACGAGGTGCTGCTGGCCCAGCTGGAGTCCTACGCGGAGGAGAACACACGCCTACAGGTGGAGAGCGAGAGGAAACTCAAGGCGGCACGGGCAGAAGTGGAACGGGAGAGAGCCCGCAACGCAGACCTGGTGAAGCTGTACAGCAGCCAAGTGCAATCCCTGCATCAGCAACTCAACGACGCGGTGGCTCACCGCAACACGGCAGAAGCGAAACCTAGGCTGCCAGGAGGGTGACTGAGATTATCACACATGCATGTGCTCTCTTCCTTTCAACCTGTACCACTCCTCATTGACCAACTGCGCGCGCTGGGTACCCTGTCCCCCACGCATGTGCGTGTGCGTGCACCCATTCATGTGGGGCCACCCATTAGACTAGAGGACACACAGTCTCCCATGCTCACGTGCGAACGAAGAGAAGAGATAAGGAAGATGGAGAACGCAGCAATACGGGAGCACTCCCTTGCGAGGATAGCCAGCCCATCCTCGTCCTTTTTTTCTCCTTTCCTCTACCTGCCCCCACTCCCGACCAAATGGTGTTTCTCTCTCTCTCTGCCTCTCTGCACATCTGTGCGCTTTCCTATTACGCATCATATATACTTGCATCCACACATCACCATAGCTCTTGCGTCTTAGCTACACGTCGTGGTACTCACACACCCTTTTCGCTTGCCTGTTTCTCCCCCCTTATCACTTACATACATATTAACACTCCCCTTGTAGCAAAAAGCCATAAACGGCACTTCGATTTTACTCGCTTCTCTCTCTCCTTCCCCTCCCCCCTTCCCTCTCTCTATCGCTTGCTCTACTAAACCCTGGCGTAACTCATCGCTGAGCCCAAAGGAAGAAACCTTAACGTACGACAAGAGAGTAGGCATCGCGAAGGAAAGAAACTAAGGAAGTACATATAAATATACTAAAAGGCTTCTCTCTCCCTCTCCCGTCATGCTCCGCTCTGCTGTGATGCTGGCCAAGAAGGGCCCGCAGCCAAACCCGTTCAACGGGAAGTACCTGGCAACCATGGCCGCCGATAGTGGCAAGGCCCAGTACTACAAGATCAACGAGATTGACAGCACCAAGTATGCCAGCCTGCCCTTCTCCATCCGTGTGCTGCTCGAGTCCGCCGTGCGCAACTGCGACGAGTTCGACGTCACCAGCAAGACGGTCGAGAACATCTTTGACTGGAAGGAGAACTGCACGAAGAGCATCGAGATCCCGTTCAAGCCGGCGCGTGTGGTGCTGCAGGACTTCACCGGCGTGCCGTGTGTGGTGGACCTGGCCGCGATGCGCGATGCGACAAAGAGGCTGGGAGGCGATCCCAAGGTCATCAACCCGCAGATTCCTGTCAACCTTGTCGTGGACCACTCCGTGCAGGTGGACTGCGCTGGCACCGACGACGCCGTCGAGCAGAACCAGACCATCGAGATGAGCCGCAACCACGAGCGCTTCGAGTTCCTCAAATGGGGCTCCAAGGCGTTCGACAACCTGCTGATCGTGCCCCCCGGCTCCGGTATCGTGCATCAAGTGAACCTCGAGTACCTTGCCCGTGTCGTCTTCAACAGCAACGGCATGCTGTACCCCGATTCCGTGGTTGGCACCGACTCGCACACCACCATGATCAACGGCCTCGGCGTCGTCGGCTGGGGTGTGGGCGGCATCGAGGCGGAGGCTGGCATGCTGGGGCAGTCCCTCTCCATGGTCCTGCCCGAGGTGGTGGGATACAAGTTCACTGGTAAGATGCCGGAGGGCTGCACCGCCACCGATCTCGTCCTCACCGTCGTGAAGAACCTCCGCAAGCTCGGTGTCGTGGGCAAGTTTGTCGAGTTCTACGGCCCTGGTGTCAACTGCCTCTCCCTGGCCGACCGCGCCACGCTGGCGAACATGGCCCCGGAGTACGGAGCGACGACGGGCTACTTCCCCATCGACTCGGAGACGATCAACTACCTCAAGAACACGAACCGCAGCCCCGAGCACGTGGCGCGCATCGAGGACTACGCCAAGGCGGTGGGGCTATTCCGCACGGGCAAGGAGTCCATCACGTACACACACCACCTCGAGCTGGACCTCGGCAGCGTCGTGCCGTGTGTGGCGGGTCCCAAGCGGCCGCACGACAACGTCGCGCTCTCGGACATGCCCAAGGACTTCAAGGCCTGCATGTCCGCCAAGTCCGGCTTCAAAGGCTTCGGCATCCCTGCTGCGGAGCACGATAAGAAGGTCGAGTACACCGTCGGCGGCAAGAAGGCCACCATGCAGCACGGCAGCGTCGTCATTGCGGCCATCACGTCGTGCACCAACACGTCGAACCCGAACGTGCTCGTCGCCGCCGGTCTCGTGGCGAAGAAGGCGCTGGAGAAGGGCCTGGCCGTGCCTCCTGGCATCAAGACCTCCCTCTCCCCTGGCTCCCACGTGGTGACCAAGTACCTGGAGAGCTCCGGGCTGCAGAAGGACCTTGACGCTCTCGGCTTCAACACCACGGGCTACGGCTGCATGACCTGCATCGGCAACTCGGGCGACATCGCGCCGGAGGTGTCCAAGTGCATCACGGACAACAACTTTGTGGCTGCCGCCGTGCTGTCTGGCAACCGCAACTTCGAGGCCCGCATCCACCCCTTGACGGCCGGCAACTACCTGGCCTCGCCGCCCCTCGTGGTCGCCTACGCGCTCGCCGGCCGTGTGGACATTGACTTCGCCAAGGAGCCGATCGCCAACGGCGTGTACCTGCGGGACATCTGGCCCACCAACGAGGAGATCACGAACATTGTGCACAAGAACGTGACGCCGCAGATGTTCAAGGAGGTGTACGAGAACATCACGACGATGAACGACGCGTGGAACAAGCTGTCCGTGGCCGAGGGCACCTTCTACGAGTGGGACGCCAAGTCGACCTACATCCACAACCCACCCTACTTTGACGGCATGCAGAAGCAGCAGCCCGGTGTCAAGAGCATCGAAAGCGCCGCCTGCCTGGCCATCTTTGGGGACTCCATCACCACCGACCACATCTCCCCCGCTGGCAACATCGCCAAGGACAGCCCCGCCGCCAAGTACCTCATGGAGCGCGGGGTGGAGCGCAAGGACTTCAACACGTACGGTGCGCGCCGCGGCAACGACGAGGTGATGGTGCGCGGCACGTTCGCCAACACCCGCCTCGGCAACAAGCTGGTGGGGGAGGGCCAGACGGGGCCCTTCACCGTGTACCACCCGACGGGCGAGAAGATGTACATCTTTGACGCTGCCATGAAGTACAAGGCTAGCAGCACGCCGACCGTCATCTTCGCGGGCAAGGAGTACGGCAGCGGGTCGTCGCGTGACTGGGCCGCCAAGGGCCCGTTCCTGCAGGGCGTGAAGGCTGTTGTTGCCGAGAGCTTCGAGCGCATCCACCGGAGCAATCTTGTCGGCATGGGCGTCGTGCCCCTGCAGTTCAAGGTTGGCGAGAACGCACAGATCCTCGGCCTCACGGGGAAGGAGAAGTTCTCCATAGACTTCTCCGGTGAGCTCCGCCCGCACCAGGACATCGTCGTGAAGTGCGACAACGGCATGTCCTTTACCACCATCCTGCGCATCGACACGGAGGTGGAGGTGAAGTACGTGGAGAATGGAGGCATTCTGAACTATGTCCTGCGCAACAAGATCAACGCCTCCTCGTGAACGTGCGAAGGAGCCGGAAATGCACGAGTCAACGACGGAGAGGAGTAGAAGAGTGGGAAAGGAGGAGGAGGAGGGCGGCGGCGGAGGCCCCCCTCCTCCTTCCTTCCCCCTTCCTTCCCTTCCCTTCAGAAACGCAATGGTGTCTTGCTTATATAAAAGGAGCACGGGCCTCGTTCTTTGGCAGAGCGAGATCCTTTGATCGAACGAGACTGTGCCAATGACCGTTAGTTTAGTGCACTCCCCCCCCCCCCCCCTCTCTCTCTCACCCACTCCTCCTTCCCGCTTTGGGCGTCGGGGGTCCGTCTTCTCTCCCTTCTACACCCACGCGCAGTCACAGACAGGGTTTATTTCCTCTTGTCACTCCCTTCGCGCGGTGTTTGCTGTTGGCCTTCTGCACTGTTTCTTCTCCCCCCTTTCGCGGTCTCCACGACGCGCTGTGTGTTACGGTGCCTTTAGCGTTCTACTCGTTTGCTTTCCCCGCCTCTCTCTCTCCCCCCCCCCCCCACACACACACTTTCTCCTTCTTGTTCCTTTTGCGACGATTGTTATTACGGATATCATCAACCCACTCTATTCTGTAATTCTTCTCTCTCTTTCACTCGTTCGTTTTCTCTCACCACCGGGGGGAAAGGAAGACGGCGCGTGGCTCGACCCCTACGGCATAGCACTCACTCTAACTCTCACTCTCTCTATCACATATATCCTTCGATACACAGAGTGAAGACGAGCAAAGAGGCACCCGTGCATCGGTGCGAAGTTGGGCTCGGTTCGCGCTGCACGGCACCGGGGGCATGCGAAGCCTCTTTCCTGTCGACGAGGGGGAGGGGCGAGCAAGATAGCAAGGACGGGGCCCGTCTTCCCCCCCCCCCCCATCCGCTCTGAGCGCACACACTTGTTGTTGCTGCCCCCCCCCCCCCCCTCTCTCTCTCTCTCTGCAAATCCTTCCCTATCCTCGCTCCTCTCCCCACCCTTCATTGCCATCTCCACAGTCGTGTAGCAACGGTCCTCGACCGCCACCATCCCTCCCTCCCTCACTCCCCTCCCCCTTCCCTCCCCCTTCCTCCTCACCCATGCCGCCATTGAAGCTGGAGCAGGTCCTCGCGCGTGCGATGCGGCTTCCCAAGAACAGGGCACGGCGCGCCACCGGCAATCTCTTCACGGCCTCGGCGCCATCCGCCAATGGTGCCAGGGAGATGAACAGGAGAAAGGTCAAGCCAAGCGACTTCCAGCGACGCGAGGCGCTAAACTTCTTCGACCTGCTGGAGCGCGAGGATGCCGCACGCAACGCAGGGCGTCTGTCGATCCACACCTCGGACCACCTCGTCAGGAACAGCGCGGACCTACTCACCTACCTCAAGGCCGCGCACCGCATGCAGGCCTGGGAGGACGCCCTCACCGCCTTTGTGGCCGCTACAGGGCTGTCCCTGCCACAGCAACAGCATCAGGTTTCTCACGCGGCTGCACGGGTAACCCCACTGGTCCCGCCACCGGCACCCCCGGCACCCCCCACCAACGCACCGTCCTACACACCCGCTCCGGTGCATCCCTCTGTCGAGCACGTGACGGCGCTGCTGGACACACTGGCGGCGGCGGAGCAGTGGCCGCTGCTGCTGTCAGTGGGGCAGTACTACGGCTCCCAGCACCCGGCCGTCCTCACCCACGCCGTGTCGGCCATTCTGACGGAGGGCCGTCACATCAACGGCGATCACGTGGCGGCCCCTGCGCTTGTGCAGGCCGTGCGCGCCATCGCGCCAGCCCGGGACCCTGCCGCCTCTGCGGTCCCCATGACTACCTATGACGCTGCGCTGCTGCTCCTCCAACACGGCAGCGTGCGACCACAGGAGATACCCGTGGAGTGCTTCAACGCGATTCTGTCCGCCTGTGAGGACGCAAAGGACTGGCGCGCCGCACTGCGGGTGATACGGGCGATGGGGCCAAGCTCACTGCAAGGCTGGGTCTCGCCAGAGGAGGCGTCCCACCCCAAGGGACTCGGGCTCAAACGCAGTGGTGGGGGTGACAACGGCAGCGATGGGGGAGCCGACACGTCAGACAAACCCGACGTCGCGCCTTCCCCGTCCCCCTCTACGGGGGCGACGATGCCCACACCCGATGTCGTGAGCTACGCGACGCTCATTGCGACGCTGGAGCAGGCGGGCAAGGACAGAATCGCGGCACAGGTGCTGAACCGCCTGCCGCGGTTGGAGAAGGAGGAGATCACTGCCTCGTACGCGGCGCTCATCTACGTCTGGTCTACCCAGGTGTACAATCAGAACCGCAGACGACACCGATAGCGCAGAGTGTCATTGTGTGGAGAGAGATGGCTCGAGGGAGAATGGAGAGAATGGGGAGGGGGGGGGGCAACAGAGAATGGGCCCTCCTCTTCCCCCTTCCCCCTCTCTCTCTCTCCAATCACTCGTGCACTCCCTCTCCCTCTCTCCCCATTCACACTGATTGATCATGATTGATAAATCAATATTGCCTACTATGCCTTCCTCTGTCATGGATACTCGTTCCCCTGTCTGCGTCATTCTCTCTCAAAGCCTATCGACTCCTCTCCCCACTTTTTCCCTCCCCACCCACCCACCCCCGATCTCCCTCTACCGATGCTGCTCGTTTGTCGATGGGCATCACCGTTACTACTGTTGCTAGCACTAGTGTTCCTACTATGAGTCGATGCCGACACCGACATGTCGATGGATGCGGTCCCTCCCCCTTTTGCTCTTCTTTCCGTGTCACCGGCAGTGTGTGTCTCGGCGGCCCCGCAGTTTGTGTGTGTGTGTGTGGTGTGCGTGGGCGCCGTCCACGGCCACGTCCCACAGGGAGGGATGCCTCCTCTCCATAGTTGCTGGTCTGTCTTCCAATAGGTGCTAGTATTCTCACGACTAGTGTTAGCATATCGGTGCTGGCGGTTCTGCCATGCACTCCGTCTCTCCCTCTCCCTCTTTCTCTCTCCTTCTATTTGTTGCTCGCAACTCCCCACGTCCCTTCCGCCCTTTCAAGTGGACTGACGGGATGGGTCCTTCGCAAGAGAGTTTGAAACGAAACGAAGAACAACAGTTTCTCTCTGCGATTGCTTTGCTGTGCTGCGTCCCTCTCTACCTCCTCCCTCCCTCCCCCGCTCTTCCCTCCAGTTCTTCTTCCCTCCCCCCCCCCCCCCTCCGCTCTTCCCTCCCCCCCTCCCCTCCCCCCCCCCAACTACCATTCCCTCCCTCCTCTCTCCCCACTCATCTCCCTTCGCTCTCTCTCTATCCTCCTCTCTCCCCCCCCCATTCCTGCAATAGGATCACAAGAAACGCGACAAGAAGTAACAGCGAGAAGGCAAGATAGGGGGGCACCTACCGAAGCGGCTTCTCGGGGTGAGGGGATGCCTTCTTGTCCCTCACTCGCTCCCTCGCTTTGGCGGTCACCACCACCGAGGAAGGGGAGGATGTGTGTGTGCGTGTGGACATGTAGACACCGTGACTCTCAAGAAGGATACTGAGTGGGAAGTCGGCCCTCCCACAATGTTGCACATGCACTCCCCCGACATCCCCCCCCCCCCCTCCTATCCTCCCGAATCGCCACTACTCACACACACACTTTCACTTCAGTACATCGAACCCTCACAGGCAGAGGTACGAGGAGAGCACCTCCTTGCGTAGGCCAACCAACTACTCCCTCCTCCCCCATCGCTGGGCTGTGTTTCTCCGCATTAGCGACCGGGCTTGGTCATCTCTCAAAGGGGAAGAGGAACAAGAAGAGGAAGGTGGTGGCACGGAGGTGGAACCGAGAGATGGCGTGGTTCAAGAAAACCGACCGTGGCGAAGGTGCCGCGGAGTGGTCCCGAGCCCTCACCATCAACGCAGGCGGCATCTTGTACACCACAGCACGCGGCAGCCTGCGCCATTTGTCCTCACACGCAATCTTCGGCCCTATTCTCGCCAGCACCGCCAGCCGCAGCGGCGACGACAGCTCCGTCTTTCTGGATTGCGATGGGACGCTATTTCGGTTCGTGCTGAACTTCCTCCGTGCTGGCGGTGGCGGTGGTGGGGAGCAGCAGCAGCCAACACAGGAAGACGGCTCCACCACCACCACCAGCGGAGCGCAGCTGTGCCTCCCGGACGGCTTCGACGAGTGGGAGCAGCTCTTGACGGAGGCACGGCTGCTGCAGCTGCCGTCGCTGGCGGCCGCCGTTGGCGCCAGGTACGAGTACCAGCGCACCATGTTCCTGCGCACACTGCCGCTGGGCGTGTGTGTGCGGTGGCCCACCACCGTGATTGTCCGCGAAGGGGGGGCCGTGGGGCCGCCCCCCCAACGTCCAGGCCCAGGGACCGCCACAGCCGTTGCTGCTGCCGGTGGGGGGGAGGGCTCGAGCGGTGTCCTCCTGGCTGAGCAAGTCGCACGAAGTGCCTTGCGGGTGAGCATCACGCCATCGCTACCATCGCTCGTTGTGGCGGAGGACGGCCGCACGGTGCTGTACGGCGGCCCCGAGGGCGAGAAGGAGGTGGTGCCTGACTTGGAGCGGCTGGTCGCGCTGCTGGTCACGGCCTACGGGTATAGCATCCAGCACTGGCACGAGAGGGAGGGTCGAGTGTTCTTGGGCTTGCCAGGTGCGAAGTAGCCACTCCTTGCCCACTCTCTCCCTCCCCCTCCCCTTCGCCCATTTCTACTACCTCCTGCCGTTTAGCGTCCATTCGTGTACCTTCCCTCTCCCTCCCGTCCCACACACACGCAGACACAACACACACTCTACCCGCGAAATAGACGAGATGCGAACAAAGAAGGAGCTGAGGTGACGGAGAAGTCTTGCCATGCCGTCGTGTCAATGGGGCACCGTGGAGAGTTGCCAGGGCCACTGATTGCTTCTCTCTTTTGTTTGTTTTCTCTTCCTCTTACTTTCACTCTCCCCTATCCCTCGCTCTCAGTGTTCGTCGACTCTCTCAAGTCTGTGTGCTTGGCCGCTTTCGTACTTTTGTCAACGTGAACACTTAACTTTCCTCGAATCCCTACCCTCACCTCCCTCCTCTCTCTCTCTCTCTCTCCCCCCCCCCTCTCTACCGGTGGCTAACATGCAACCGACCCTAACTGATCTCATGGGGAAGCGACAGCAGGGTGCAGGGGCCAAGGCAAAGGCCACTCCCAAGAGCAAAGTCGTTGACGTGGATGCGCAAGAAGACAGCAACACCACCGCGCCACCGCCATCAGCGGCAGCCAAGCGCTCCCGGACCCCGTCGCCGTCGCCGCCAGCAAAGATCGCCAAGCTAGGGACCGACTCCTGCTCCTCCCAGTGGCTGGCACCGCTCATCACGGATCCCCAATGGCGGGCACTGCTGGCCCCGCTGCTGGCCGACAGCTGGCGCAACGGGCAGTTTCGCAAGATAGAGCAGTTTCTTGACGCCGAGGTTGCGGCGGGAAAGATCATCCTGCCCCCGCGCGCCGACATCTTCTCCGCCTTCAACAGCACGCCGCTGAGCTCCGTGAAGGTGGTGCTCTTTGGGCAGGACCCGTACCACGACATTGGGCAGGCACACGGGCTCTGCTTCTCGGTCCGCCCGGGGGTGCGGGTGCCGCCAAGCCTGCAGAACATGTACAAGGAGCTCACGACGGACGTGCCTGGCTTCACGGTGCCCCGCCACGGGTACCTCCAGTCCTGGGCGGAGCAGGGCGTGCTGATGCTCAATGCGACGCTGACCGTCGAGGCGCACAAGCCGAACTCGCACGCTAAGTGCGGCTGGCAGCTCTTCACCGATGACGTGATCAGGACCCTCTCCTCCTCTCAGCAGAATCGCCGTGTCGTCTTTCTGCTGTGGGGCAACTTTGCGCGAAAGAAGAAGGCGCTGATCGACCTGTCCAAGCACGTCGTGATCGAGAGTGCCCACCCTTCCCCGCTCAGCGCCAAGGCGTGGTTCGGCTGCAAGTGCTTCTCCAAGTGCAACGAAGAGCTGCAGAAGCTGGGACACACACCGATTGACTGGAGGCTTCCTGCCTCTGTGTGACAACGGACTTCGTGCTGCTGCTGCTGGCAGCTGCTGTGGGGGAAAGCCGGCAACGAAGATGGCAGAACGAGAGCCGTGGCAGCTCGTCCTCCCCCCCCCCCCCCCATCCCTCATCCCTCATCCCTTCATTTCTCCACCCTCAAAATATCTCCGGAATGCAGCCTCCTGTAGGAGGGTCTGTGTGTTTACACCGCTCCTTTCAAAGTCTCACTGCACTGCCTACCTGTGCTGCGACTCGCTGCTAGTGTTGCGACTCGGGTGTTGTCGTTGTCGCATAGTACTTTCATCTCTGCACTGGGTGTGTGTGAGCTGTGCTGGTATAGCAATAGGGAAAGGATCAACCCGTGAAGGAGGGGGGGGGGAGGGGACCTCCCTTCCATCTGTCCTCGCTCACCGTGATAGCGCGACAGAACGAGCATTGTGCATTGTCTGCTCCTTTGGTTCCCCAAAAATCCTCTCCTTTAGCTTAGCGAACGAGCAACTACACATATCCACACATATATATTGTGTGTACAAGCGTGGCATCTTTCCTTCTCGTCTCACTTCACCCATCCAGACGCTCTTCTGTCCTCTGCCGTGTCACTCCGAAAGGAGACGGGGATTGGGATGTTGGCCGCTGACATGGAGGCTTCCCGCAAGAAAGACACGACATCACCGGACCCGCTAGGCGCCGGCAACGCCGACGGCGCCGTGGTGGCCGCGATGGCCGACGGGGACGAGCTGGACCTGGACACCCTTCGTCGCACGGTGCTGCAGCAGCAGACTCGTGACCTGCCGACACCACCGCATCCGGTAATTCGACGGGTGCCGGAGACCACCGATGACTTCATTCGCAACTTCCTCGTGCGGAACAACATGCGCGGGACGCTGGAGATGTTTGAGACGGAGTGGTACAAGCACGGCGGCGGCGCCGTCGGCTCCACCCTGCTGGTCCCAGACAACTACCTTGAGTCAGCGGCCTTGGTCAACCGCATCGACCGCCTCGAACACGATCTGCGCCAGCACGCGGAGCTGACGACGAAACTGACGAAGCAGTGGACACAAGCGAAGAAGGACCGCGACTTCCACCGCGCCAGCCACAACCGTGTCGTGCAGGAGAAGAACCGGCTGGAGCGGCTGCTCCGGCAGGCGCACCACGAGGTGACGGACGTCAGCCCCGCCCTTGTGGACCTGCGCCAGCGCTGCGAGGCGCTCTTCAAGGCCAAGACCCTGGTCACCCTCGAGAGGGACAAGCTCGAGCAGAAGGTGGGGCAGCTGGAGAAGCGTGTTGACGAGCTGGAGGCGCTTGTCGCTGCCCAGAACGACGACGGCGCCATCGACGGCATGGCAAGGGCCACGGGGACGAGGAAACAGGCAGCACCAGCGAAGAAGAAGGAGCGAAAGCCTGCGGGGACGGCGGGCGAGGGGGCCCTGGCCGAGGCCGAGGCGGCGTTCACGTGGCCGGCAGACGAACGCCCGCGCGCGGTGGCGGCGGCGCCTGGCAGAAAGACAATGTCCTCGCTGCAGCGGGATGTGGATCCCACCTCGTGGTCCTGCCAGGCGAGCTTTCTGGTGCACACCCAGGCCGCCACAAAGCTGGCACTGCACCCCTACAAGCCCGTCGTCGCAACCTGCAGCGACGACGGAGGCTGGCGGCTGTCGGCGCTGCCGCAGGGGGAGGTTATCGTGACGAGTGCCGATGCCCATGCGAACTGGATCTCCAGCGTAGCCTTCCACCCCACCGGCACCCTCTTGGCCACCGGCTCCGGCGACAAGACGGTGAAGCTGTGGAGCCTTGCGGGCAATGCGTGCCAGGCGACGCTGCTCGGGCACACGGACGGCGTGTGGGCAGTCGACTTCCAGGAGACTGGTGCGCTGCTCGCCTCTTCGGGCCTTGACACGACCGCTCGAGTGTGGGATGTGGAGGTGGGCAAGTGCCGCCAGACCTTGCGCGGCCACGTCGACGCCGTCAATGCGGTGCGCTGGCAGCCGTACACCAACGTGGTCTGCACCGGATCAGCGGACAAGACCGTATCGCTCTGGGATGCCCGCATGAACTGCTGCTCGCACAGCCTCTACGGCCATGAGAACGCTGTCCTCTCCGTCACACCACCGCCCGCCAACAGCGTGGCGGCGGCGACCACTCCGACCGCCGGCACCAGCGGCAGCAATAATGGCGGGGCTGGTGGGCAGCAGCCGCTGCAGCTGCTGTCCAGTGATGCCGACGGCGTGGTGAAGTTGTGGGACCTGCGAATGATGCAGGCGCGGCTCTCCATCAGCGTGAATCAGAGCAAGGGCAGCGCCTACAGCGCGGCAAACCATGTGGCCTTGGATGCTTCGGGTCGATTCGCCGCCGTCGCCTGCGACGACGGTGCGGTGCGGGTGATCGACCTTGGCGAGGGCACCGTCACGGAGCTTACCGACCCCGCCAGCGGCGGCAGCCAGGACGCTGTCCTGTGCGTCGCCTTTGACCCTAGCACAAACAACTTCCTCGTTAGCTGCGGGGCGGATCGAACTGTGCGATACTGGTCTTGAACACGCACATAGGCGCACACACAGCACAATCGATTCACCATTCATACCTACAGTTGTGTGTGTGGGGCTTCTGTGGCCGCCAATATGTAAACTACCAGGGAAGACAACAACAACAAAAGAAAGCAGCATCCTGTGATATAGAAGGACCCCTCCTCCCCTTCATTCGATGCTCTTTCCCTTTTTCCTCATTACTCTCTCTCGGTGGTGTGTGTGTGTCGCTATACACCAACCGCATGTACAACTCCTCCTCTCAGACCTGCACTGTCCACCACAGCATCGACAAAGCTGCAAAGAAAACATATATAAAAGCAACGAGAAGAAGGAAGCAAAAGAGAGGGGAGGGGAAGGGGAGACATGACTATTCATGGCAGAAAGGTGAAGGAAGAGTAGGATGACAGAGAGAGAGACGGACGGTAGCACAATTCTATCCTCTTCCCACACCTCATCCCCTTTGCAAATCATAGAAGAAAAGAAAAAGAGAGAGATTCCAAGTATTTACGAAGCGTTTTGCTGGTGTTTCCCTACCTGTCGCGCTTCCCCTTTCCTTTGTGTGTGTGTGTGTGTCTCGTCCAGCATGTCCGTGGTGCGTCTGTACATCACGCACTCAGCGAGCCAGAAGCGGGTGCCGGAGAAGCGCTACGGGCTGACGCAGAGGATCGATGGCATCAAGCAAACCATGTTCGGCCACTTTGGCGTCAAGGAGGAGGACTGCCGCCTCGACCTGTACGACGAGTGCGACCGTCTCGTCGCGAGCGACATGGCAAGCGACAAGATGCTCGGCTACTACCAATGCAAGGATGACTTCCGCATCCACTGCGTCGACCTTCGCCCGGCGCAGCAGCTCGAGAACTACGACGACGTCTCGCAGGTGGAAAAGTACGTCATGCCCGATGAGGAATGGCTCAAGCGTGAAAACAACATGCGCACGCTGATTGCAAAGATGAAGGAGCAGCAGCGCCGCGAGGCCGAGGCCGCCGGCATCGAGCTCCCTCCCGAGCTGACCGACGACAGCTACAAGGCGGAGGCGGAGAAGATGAAGGTGGGAGACCGGTGCAAGTCGCAGCCTGGGGACCGCCTCGGTGAGATCCGCTTTATTGGCCGCATCGCTGCGCTGAAGCCCGGATACTGGGTTGGTGTCAAGTTCGACGAGCCCGTCGGCAAGAGCGATGGCTCCGTCAAGGGGCAAAGGGTCTTCGAGTGCTTGCCCAACTACGGCGGGTTCCTGAGGCCGGACCATGTCGAGGTTGGCGAGTTCCCCGAGAAGGACATCTTCGCCGAGCTCGAGGAGGAAGATGACTGAGGGGACATGGGGACGGAGGCGGTCCAGAAACTCTTTTATTTTGGATGGGGAGAGAGGGAGATCACTGTGAGCGTCTCCATTGCTCTCCTCCACTCCTCTTTTCCGTTCTTCCTTCGCAGCCCTGAGAGAGAGGGGGAGGTCTCTCCCTTGTCCTCCGTGACCAAGTACGCTTCTCGGTCACGGAACGATCACAACCACTACGACCACCAATAAAAGGGATACCCAAGAAGAAGAAGAGTAAGAAGAGAGATGGAGCATGTTCGTCGTGTTGCTTTGCGGTGCAGTTGATGTGGCCCATGTCAACCACTGTCCCCTCCCTCTCTCTCTCTCTTTGTCACTGGCTCGCTTGCCGTTCCTCTTCCCCCCCCCCCCCACACACACACACCGCAGCGTTGTAGGAAACGTCTATCAAACCAGGACATCAAGCACACACACACACACACGGCGAAACAGCAGTCGAACATACATACCACCGCCACCCCCATCACACACACACACGCAAACTCTCTCTCTCCCCCCCCCCTCCCCCACCCTTCCCTCTTTCTCACAAACATACACACCACTCTCCTATAGGGGAAAAAGCGAGAGCCAACGATTACAGCAGCAGTAACGGGTCTTCTCCT